>CABHPR010155934.1:4873-37412 GCA_902168415.1 Peromyscus melanophrys
AGTTGGGGGCCCCTCAGCCATTGATTCATAGTTCATGTGTTTCCATTAGAAGACCATGATAAATGAAGACCACATGAGAACAGGAAGAAGCAAAGTGCTAGAGAGGCCCACAGAAATCCACAAAGATACCCCCACAATAGACTGCTGGCAATGGTCGAGAGACAGCCCGAACTGATTCACTCTGGTGATGGGATGGCCAAACACCCTAATTGTCGTGCTAGAAACCCCATCCAATGACTGAGGGATCTGGAAGTAGAGATCCACGGCTAGGCCCCGGGTGGAGCTCCGGGAGTCCAATTAGCAAGAAAGAGGAGAGTCTATATGAGTGAGAATTGTTGAGACCAAGGTTGAATAAAGCACAGGGACAAATAGCCAAATGAATGGAAACACATGAACTATGACTATGTTTTCAATACAATTGTTCTTCCAAACTTTTTTCAGCAAGTAATTTTCTTGCAAATTTCACATATACATGGAAGTGTTTAAAATGATATAACAAACTACCAAAATTATTAAGATTAGACCCAAGCCCAAATAGTATACTTTCAAATTTTAAACATATATATGTGTGTGTATGTTGTGTGTATATGTTCAGATATGTGCACATTTATGTATGAATTATACTTGTGTGATTCCAGCTCTCACATACTCAAGACCTCTTATAAGAAAGAACAAGAGCTCTCACAGAGAATGTACTCCCTGAACAGCCAGGGAGCTTACACGGGACTGACCTAGGCACTCTTCTATATGTTACAGCTGTATAGCTTGGTCCTCTTGTGGGACTACTAACTGTGAAGGCAGGGATTGTCTCTGGCTCTGCTACCTGCTTTTTGGACCCTTTCCTCCTATGGGATTATCTCATTCAGCCTTAATAGAAGAGGAAGTGCCTAGACTCACCGCGACCTAATATACCATGGCTGGTTGACATCCCTGAAGAGAAACAGGTGGAGGAGGAGTGGACTGGGGACAAGGGGGTAGGAACTGGGAGGAGAGGAGGGAGGAGAAATTTTGGTTGGGGTGTAAAACAAACAAAAAAATGAACAAAAACAAAAAAGGAAAAGAAAGAACAAGAGCAGCATTTAAATATCATTTGAGATAAAACATGACTTTAAAGTAAAAACTCATTCATAGAATATGTGAAAAATAATTTCTTTAATTAAAAATTATTTTGCAATATAATTTGTAATAAGGATTGTATTATTCTTTTAACATAAAATTTCTTGAAAGATATTATAGTATTTTTAATTATTCTTATACTCACAGGAAAGAAACTGCATATTTAGGGAATTTTCCATAATCTGATACATACATACAGTATGAATAATCCGTATAATTGCTTTCCTGTGTCCCTAAATATCTATTTTTCCTTTTACACTATATTTTAAGGTAATTTATTATGTCTTTTATAGCGAACTAAGAAAAATCTCCTCTAATCAGGAAAAGTCCCATCTCCAGGCTTCCCTTTACAACACATTTGTTGGACTTGTTTCCGGATGTGTAACTAGCATTACACCACGGGAGACACTTATAATTCAGATCTTGAAAATCAAGTCAGCATCTTGCAGATCAAACCCCAGCCTCCCAGGAAGGCGGTTAATCTGGTAAATCTACTCCACCTAACATGTTTTCTTTACCACCCATCTCCATCCTTTGAGAATAATTCATAGTAACTAGAGACTCTAAGCTCTGCTGTTAAATCATTCTGTAATTTATATGGGCAAAAAATGAATATTTTCTGGAATTTTTGTATTTGGTAAATTTCAAATATGCTTCACACTTAGCATTTTTGTGCATAATTGCTGCCATAGGTAGCAGCTCTACCTCTTACCAACATAGAATCAGGAAGAACTGGTCAGAACTGAGTATATTAAACTCTAAAACAAGCTCTTCATTCCAATAAAAGTCCAGTCACGTTGCCTTCATTTTTAACTGTGGAAAAGGTTTAACAGTGACTTGGGACCTATTCAATATTTTTAAAAGTAAATTAATTTCTCTTTTTAATCTGTTAATAATTATATTTTTTCTTAGATTAAATTTTTAATTAAAGTCTCTTTTTAAATGAATTAGTTGATTTTATTATTGATTTTTTTCTGTAATTAAAGGAAAGCAAATTATTTATGCAGATGTCTTACCTTATCTATCCAATTAAGAGAAATACATCTACTTACTAGATTAAAAGTTACATAGAGACACTTACGTCTCTAAGAAAAATATAACTTGAAAATGTTCTGGGCTAGAATCTCAATCTTCTATTAATTTAATAATACCTCAACTGTAATGTTAAATCTTTTATCTACACCAGAGGTTTTAAATATAGCCACCTGGAAAATATAATTGAATTTTTGGAGATCATTACAATTTATAAGTTTCTGACAAATTAAAACATTCATTAGAAAGGGAGAGAATCATCAAAACTAATAATTGAATAACAAATTCTTGGAATGTGTAAAGGAGCAAGCATGTCTATGGATCATGAATTTGGGCATTTATCTGAATGTTTTTAATCTCAGTGTTATAAATGTTTTACATTGAAGATGTCAGTCAGAGCTTCAGTTAGCACTGAGCTTAATTGTTAAGGTTTGTATGTGAATTCTCCCCCAAAGAAACTTACGTGTTGAAGACTTGACCCCTGTTTCGGGTGCTATGGATATATAACTGGATCAGAAGGGACTTGGTTCATCAATAGATCAACTTGGTTCATCAATAGATCAACCCATTGATCAGTTCATAATGAATAGGGTATAAGAAAATGAGATTTATTGGAAGAAGTGGGTCATCTGGTGTGTATATTTGAAGAGCATATTTTGCTCTGCCTCCTTATTGTCTTTCTCTTGGCTTCCTAGATGACATGAGGTGATCAGGTTTGATTCACCATACCTTCTTCCCACCATTATGTTCTGCCTCATTATAGCCTTATTTGTAGTAAATGAAGTCAGCAAGTCATGAACAGAAACCCCTGAAACCAAAATTTCAAATCAATCTTTCCTCCTGAAAGCAATTTTTATTAAATCATGTTTACAGCAATTTAGAGCTAATGCTACAAATCTTTGAAACAACTGCCTGGATAATACTTAGATGTACTTTGAAATGCTTCAGGTCTTCACCAGCCTCTACCCAGAATTACCAGGGTTTTTTGTTTGTTTGTTTGGTTGGTTGGTTGGTTTTTTTTTTTCTTTTTTTCTTTCTTTTTTTTTTTGCAGTGCTCCGGTGTACATGGGCAGCTGACAGTGGCAGTTTTATCTTCTCAAAGAGCAAGTCAGGAAGCGAGAGAAAGTGTGCATGGATTTAAAATAAAGCATTGAGATTATGCTTCAATTACCTCATCACAAAATGGCATCTCATTAACATCGTTCTTTATGTTTTTAATTTAAACTTAACTAATTTATTTATTATAAGCCACCCAACAAATTAGGTCCTATACCACAGAAGCCATCAAGAGAGGAGGTAATGGAATCAGAGATGACTATTAGGTATAGACAGAAGCAAAACAGTGAAGACGGACCAAAAAGTGTTACACAAAGGGCAAAACTATCCGTGATTTTAAGTTGTCATAATTACTGATTAGTGTTTTGGATTTATATAGGTACTTCTCTCATAACATTTTGGCCACTTCCCACCATCCCATGAAAAAATGTGATGAATTAAGAAAGTCAAATAATATGCTCCCAACTATTGACTGTGAAAAATAATTATTTTGTACTAATGTGGAATATAGATGATTACGTTGATGTTTTCCAAAAATCTGGTACAAATCATTTAGTCCTTTGGATAAGATTCTTAGATCCTAGTCTCCTATATTGCTTTCTTTTATATTTGCTTCTGTTTTGGTAAAGAAAACCATGGGGATGTTCCTATATTTTTACATTTGAAATTCAGCTAGTGGGATCAGAATATCTTATGAAATAATTTTGGTCAAAATCAGTTCTTATTATCTTACCCAGATAAAACAGAATATGAGTGGAGTTTGATGCCAGTCACCTGTTCTACAATTTTAGAAATTCTATGGCAACATTTACATCCAAGCCCATATACATGCTTTCTGTGAGTTTCTGTGTGCATTGTTGTTTATATCGCCTTGCGTATGGAAAACACTGTTTCCTTCATGTTGTCATCCGCTTCTGGCTTGTACAGTCTTTCCACCCCATCTTGACAAAGATCCCTTTGCCCTGGAGGGAGAAGTGTGATAGGAATGTCTCATTTAGGGCTGAGCACTCCACAGATTTTTATTTTCTGCATGTCGATCAGGGGTGAGTCTCAGTGTCAATTACCATCTACTGCAAGGAGAAACTTCTCTGATGACAGATGAGAGGTGCTCTGATCTACAGGTATAACAACAAGTCATTAGGAGTCATTTTAATATTACATCCCTCCTTGGGACCTAAGGCCTATTTAGACATAGGTTCTTGGCTCCTTTAAGAGTGCCATGGATGAGTTCCATCTCATGGAGCAGGACTTAGATCCAATCAGAAAGTGGTTGGTTACTCCATGATATTTGTCCCACTATTGCACCAGTGAGCAAATCTTGTCAGGGTAATTGTTTTTGTTGCCTCCAGGGTTCATATCTGGGTGAGACTGAAGCTTATTTTTTTTCCTCTTGCAGGATGATTAATACCCTCTATGAACACTAGCCAGTACGATGAAGCTTCCAGTGAGTGTCATCCAGCTTAATTTCTCCATGTGCAATTCTCATAAAAACCTTAATACCATTCTTCACACAAAAATGTTAAAATTCATCATATGGAAGCACACACACACAAATGCAAACACACTACACATGAAAGTGAGAGAGAACCATGATTATACATATACATACATATATATATATATAGAGAGAGAGAGAGAGAGACAGACAGACAGACAGACAGACAGACAGACAGAGGCAGAGACAGAGAGAAGATAGATGATAGATAGATAGATAGATAGATAGATAGATAGATAGATAGATAGATAAATAGATAGATGATAGATAGATAGATAGATGATATAGATAGATAGATAGATAGATAGATAGATAGATAGATAGATAGATAAACGTATATAACCCTGACAGCCACAGTAGTCCTAAGTAAAAAGAATGCTAGACGTATTGCCATACTCAATTTTAATTTATATACAGAGGCAGTATAGCAAAGGCATCATGATATCAGCATAAATGTAGACATCTAAATAAGTAGAATACAAAGGGGTCTAGATACAGGCCTGCACAGTTATAGACGCCTGGATGTTTAGCTTTACTAGCAGATGACAACCAGTAGACACTGATATTTTTATCTATCTATCTATCTATCTATCTATCTATCTATCTATCTATCTATCTTTCTATCTAATCCATCATCTATCTTTCAATCATCCATCATCTCTCTATATGAAGAGATAGATAGATCATCTATCACTCTATTTAACATCTATCTATCAACTGTCTATCTATTACCTGTCTATCTATCTATCCATCCATTCATAACAAAGCTCTTCACAACTGGGACTTTTATTTTGAGTGTCATTTTCAGTTCTCTAAACCTGTAGAGAATTGATTGAAGCAGCAGTACCCCACTTGCTCCCAGAAGTTCTGGTTCCTAACACCAGGAGAGGACCCTTCTGCCAGCTCCAGTGCCTGGGGCTCATTGCTCACTGTACATATTCATATATCCTGGATTTGGGTCTATGTTTTCTATAGATTACAACATTTCTATGGGAAAGGTAGAGTTAAACAGAAGCTTTCTCTCTCTTAGTTTTAAACAGGATTGTATAAAATACTTAGATTCTCTACTCTCTCTCTTAGTTTTAAACAGGATTGTATAAAATACTTAGATTCTCTACTCTCAGTATATCTAGTTGATGTGGGCAAGTGCCTGGACTCACAACCAAGCCTTCCTGACAGGGGCTTCCCCAACATTATTTTCATCTGTCCATGCATCCATTACCTCCCTTCTCTCCCTCTCTCTATCTGTCTCCTTCCCTCTCCCTCTCTTGCTGCAGCTTTTTTTGAGGTGTGACTGACACATATAGATTTAAGGGTATACTTCCTTCTAAGCACAATCTATCCCTGAACTTAAAAGTTCTGAGTAAATTCAAAGTACTTATTTAAAAGGTAGCAGTAATGCAGAACAAGGCCAGGATATACTGTTAACAGCAGCATGTGGTTAATAAGCTCTGAGTGTTCACTATTGTTTCTTTACTTCGTTTCAGTAGGAAGGAGACAAGAACTATGAAGGGAAAAATGCAGATCTTTTAGGTTTTATGTGCCTGTTTGATTAGACGTTGTTTAAGAAAATGGAAGGTCTTGAAACTCACACTGCCTCTAAATCCATTTCCTTTCAGAAGAAATCCTTTAATTTTCCATGTAATTGCTTGGAGTTAAACTGCATTTGTAAAACATATGACTTGGAAGAAGATTAGATTTTATTTTTGTGTAATCGGTTCCACCATGCCATCAGAGGAGGGTAAGAATTTAGACTCTAAAAAGTAATCATTTCAAATGGCACCATTAACTATGTAAAATAATCAACACTACATATTCTTCACATCAGAGCTTCAAGACAAATTATTTTTTAATTCCGTAATGTACTTTATTTTGAGTCTCCAGGTGCATCTTTGCAATTTCCCATTCTTATACATACAGCTTTTCTCCAAACAAAATTTAGTTTTAAAGGTGCATGGTTCCTTCCGTACCTTGGGTAATTAAATTTTAGGGTACATAGAGCGTAAGGCCACATTCTAATCACGTAATTATTTGAAAAATTCAGAAAGAAGGGAGATGCATTGAATAGTGTACCATTAATTATGCCCATTTATCTCCACAAATCAATTTCCCAATCCTACATTTTGCCTTTAGTACAGGAAGATATCCAGTCATGTTTATATAAGTGCCCAGGTGTACTTGTGGGTATGAATAAAAAGATAGATAGATAGATAGATAGATAGATAGATAGATAGATAGATACATACATACATACATACATACATACATACATACATATATACATACATACATACATGGATGAATGAATGAATGGATAGATGTTAGATAGATAGATAAATAGATAGATAGATAGATGATAGATAGATGGATAGATAGATAGATAGATAATAGATAGATACATAGATATGTATTAAAAAGATAGAGAAATGCCTACTCTAAACTATGGTTCCTGACTTTTAGTAAATTGTTTTTGACTCTTACATTAATAAGCAAAGAGATACAGTCACCTTAGAAAAGACAAATACGGCCAGGCGGTGGTGGTGCATGCCTTTAATCCCAGCACTTGGGAGGCAGAGGTAGGCAGATGTCTGTCAGTTCAAGGCCAGCCTGGTCTACAAAGTGAGCTCCAGGAAAGGCACAAAGCTACACAGAGAAACCCTGTCTCCAACCTGCACTCCCCCCCAAAAAAAAGAAAAGAAAAGACAAATATGAGTGGATAAAAGAAGTTATATGACAAGATAAAGGACCGCTTACTTAACATCTTATAAGATGATGAGTTTTAAGGTAGCACCTCAAATGCCCTCTGGTTGTATGAGTTGCTTTGGATGACATCCTATTATTGTGACAACATTACCCTGAGAAAATCAACTTAAGGAAGAAAGGGTTTATTCTGGCTCACGGTTCAAGGGTGCCATCTGTCACGGCAGGAGCTTGGAGCATCTGCCCACATCACATTGACAATTGGGAAGCAGAGAACAATGAATGCATGCTGCTGCTTGGCTCCCTTTCTGCGATAACACAATCCAGGATCCCAGCTGAGAAAAGAACCACACACAGTGGGCAGGTCATCCTGTCTCAATTAATGCAACCAAGTTAATGCCCAACAGGAATTCCCAGAGGTCAATCTAACCCTTATGGATGTGCCCCCAAAAACTGACTTATAGGTCATTCTAGATTCTGTGAAGCTGACAATTATTACTGACCATCATTGATAGGAAATCCATTTAAATATTCTTAAGAGTAAAACTCAAAATCCATTTTAAAACACTTTGGATTGAAATTCTGTCCGTGGGGAAGAATTTTAATGCAATCATGAGTCTATTGTAGTTTTAAAGAACACAAAACTTTCCTACAGAACTTAATTTTACCTGGTTATAAATCATAATGTTTAAATTTAGTAAATCAATGCAATGTCTCCAACCCAAAACTCAGTACTACCAAACTACATCTGAGTGTTGCCTCTCTCCATCTCCATAAAATATGCATTCAGTAGCTAAAACCTCTCATTTATAGTTAGTTTATGTGCCTAGTTTGAAGCCTTTTCATATGAGAATTTGATTAGAAACATACTTCAGTGTGGACAAATTGTAACTACTTTGCTTAAAGCAAGCAGGGGTAATGGTGAACCTTGTTGCATCCTACAAAGACAGTGTGGTGCAGAGAAGGGGGCAACGGCAGATTAGCCTCTCATCTTGAGGTAAGAGCAGGAATGACTTAGAGCCGTTCCTTCCAACAGTTCCAGTTTATTTTAGAATTAGTCAATTAAAGAGCAATATTTTGAGTCCCCAGTATTGATTTTGTTCCTTAAATAAATGTTGACTTAGTTTCCACAGGTCTTTAAGGTATCAGTGCCATCCTTACTCACATGACTGAAGTAGACACCCTATGAAATACCGCGATTTTTAGGATTTTTCAACTAGGAAGAGGTAAAACAGAATCAAACTCAATCTCCCTCTTCAAATACATCTACTATTTCTGTGTCTCTTGCAATCCACCATACAGATGGCATTAAGTGTGAATTAATTTAGAAATACACAAACTTCACCGTCACTTCTTCAACTCACTATTAATTGACTAACTGTGGATGCAGTAGGTTGTGTTGAACTCTTTTTTTCTGGTTTTCTTATAGTCTAAATAGACTCTGTTGATGAAAAGATTCACTACTCTAAGCTCAAAGAGGTTAAGGCATGGTTTATTCTAGAGCCAAATATAAGTGACTGTGGCCAAGAAACACAAATTTACTCTGCTCCAAATTCTATGTTCCAACGTAATAATTTCAACAAGAATTTGTAGGAACAGAACAAAAAATGTATAAATCAAAACAACTTTAAAATATATTGATAGATTCACAGTTCATGTGTTTCCATTCGTTTGGCCACTTGTCCCTGTATTCCATCCATCCCGGGTCCCAACAACTCTTGCTCACATAAACCCTCCTCTTTCTCGCCAATTGGACTCCCGGAGCTCCACCCGGGGCCTGACCGTGGATATCTGCATCTAGTTCCCTCAGTCACTGGATGGGGTTTCTAGCACGACAATTAAGGTGTTTGGCCATCCTATCACCAGGGTAGGTCAGATCGGGCTATTTCTCGACTATTGCCAGCAGTCTATTGTGGGGGCATCTTGTGAATTTCTGTGGGCCTCTCCAGCACTTTGCTTCTTCCTATTCTCATGTGGTCTTCATTTATCATGAACATTCCTTGTGTTCCTTCTCTGTTCTTGATCCAGTTGAGATCTTCCGCTCCCCCAAGTTCTCTTTCCCTCGCCCCTCGCCCCTCATTACCCCCACTCACGTCCAGACTGTTCATGTAGATCTCATCCATTTACTGGATCAGGCCCTCTGAATGGGTGAGACAGTTGATTGGCTTGATCTGTTTAGGAGGCATCCAGGCAGTTGGATCAGGTCCTGTGCTCAGTGCATGAATTGGCTGTTTGAAACCTGGGGCTTAGTAGAGACCCTTGGCTCAGTCTGGGAGGAGGGGACTAGACCTGCCTGGGCTGAGTCCACCAGGTTGATCTCAATCCTCAGGGGAGTCTTTGCCCTGGAGGAGATGGAAATGGGGGGTAGGCTGGGGGGAGGAGGGGCGGGGCGGCAGGAGGGAGAACGGGGGAATCTATGGCTGATATGTAAAGTTGAATTATATTGTAAAATAAAATAAAATAAATTCAAAAAAAGAAAAAATATATTGATAGAAACATTAGATAGGCAGGTACATCAAAGCAGGGAGTCTGACAATATTCTTAGCTTGGGGCTGGTAGCAGCTAGGGAGTCTGTTTCTACATTCCAAAGTGACTTACCTAATAGTCACAAGACTGTTAAGTCACATATATTAGTCTATATATTAGTTGACAATAAATGCCCATTTAAGGGGTATGGCAGCCTTCAGTAATTTGTAATGAGCCTCTGGACCTTCAGCATCTTTGAAGTTCTAATCATTCAATGCTGCATTTTGTAAGATTTGACTGGATTCTCTCCAGGAACCCTCATTCATAATGTGAAGCCATAATTACACCATTTCTTTGGTTGCACCATGAGTACTTTTCTCATAGGCAGGAAACACCATCTGTCTCCTGGTCTTCTGCCCATTGAACATGAATCCAATACATGGGGGTCACTTGTTCTTGCTGCTTTAGCAGTCACTCCCACAGAACTTATGACGACAGCTATCTTAGCCTCTGGAAAGTCAACTCCATGACTGGTGAATCATATCATGTGGGAGACAGTAATGAGTGCACAATTACTGAAGATTCATGAGATTATTCATAGAACTTTTCAAATTCAAGCAGTCTAGATATTTAATACTGCATTCAACCCTTGAAAATTACTTTCACAATCTTGATGCCCTTCAACTGGACGCCTGGAGCTCGGCCTGGTGCTTGGTTGTGGATCTCTGCATCTGCTTCCATAAGGTACTGGATGAAGGCTCTATGATGACAGTTAGGGTATTTACCTAAAGATCATGATGGAGAAACCTACAGTGACAACCAAACCAATCTAGTGGGAACTCATGAACTTTAGAGCAACAGCTGTGGAGCCTCTGTGGGACTGGACTAGGTCCTCTGCATAATCGAGACAGTTGTGTAGCTTGATCTGCTTAAGCCCCCCCCCCTCCCCCAAGCAGTAGGATCAGGATCCATTCCTGGTGCATGACCTGGCTTTTTTGGGTGGGATACCTTGCACAGCCTTGAAGCAGGCGGAGGGGCTTGGACCTGCCTCTACTGAATGTAACAGGCTCTGCTGACTCCCTATGGGACGCCATACCTTCTTGGAGGAGGGAATGGGGGTGGGTGGGTTGGGAGGAAGCCTGGAGGGGCAGGAGGAGGGAAGAGAGGGGGATCTGTTTGGTATGTAAAAATGAATAAAAAATCCTTAATAAAAAATATAAAGAAACAACAAAAAAGAAAATCACTTTCATATATGTATTAAACATAAATGTCATTTGCTAAAATCAATAAAAGTAGTTCTTTTATCTCATTTGACCAATTTCAGTTCATGTAAAGTACAGAGTTTGAAGCCATGATAGGTTTGTGTTCTATGTAGACTCCACAAATATTTCTCACTAATGATCTGCTGGAAATTCTCCTTGCCCTTTACAAAACCTGAGCATTAAGAAAAAGAAGAAAGTGGGAGCAGTGTGCAAACCGCAGGTAGGCCAAATGCAATTTAACAGTGTGTGTTCGGCTTTTATGTTCTTAGTAAGCTGGAATTGATTTCAGCAATTATCCCAATTTTCCAGGATCCCTGACTTGAGGGCTATTTCTGCTCAAAACTGCCTTTCTTTGGTATTCTTTAAACATTAGCTATAAAATGTCAATAATATGACTCCCCCACCTAGACACAGAAGTTTCTGTGCGTAGGTATCATATATTCCTCTAGAAGACTCTGCTTAGAAATGAAAATAAGAGTCTGGGATTCATGTTGACTGAGAAGTTTTTTTGTTTGTTTGTTTGTTTTGTTTTGTTTTTTTTGAGAGTGATTGCCATCCAGACCCAAATTTAATCCATTGCTTCATCAAATTCATCAAACATAAGCAACTTGAAACCAGAAAATGATAACGGCGGCTCACTTCAGACAGTAATTGTGCAGAGCAACGCGCTTCAGCTCTGCTGCTGCCTTCATCAACGCCCCCACAGACTTCCTGGCCCCTCCTACCTACAAGGACACCCCACTCCTCCAAACTCCGCTGTCTTCATTCTCCCTGGGGTCCGTTCCAGTTCAGTGCTCACAGCGTCCGTCCTTCTCCAAGTACAGCTTAGCTTTACCTGGGTTTATCCTCGCTGACCATTGTGTCGGATTGTTTCCTCTTTGTTTTCTGATGGGAGTTTTCTAGTCTCCAATCTAAGGCTCTAAATCCCTTTTATGCTAAAGGTTAAGTGTTTCGAATCACAGGATTTTTTTTTTGCTTATATATGACGAGGTCAACAAATCAGGAGGCATAAGCCATTATGAAACAATTTGTTCTACAAATGGGCTTCCAGAGAAGAGGGCACACTGTACCATGGGGTCGCCTAGTAAGCCATGAGATCAGAAGGGACATAAGGAAGGAGAAAGAGACGAAGTGAACTGGGGCTGAATCTTTAATACATTTCCATGGAAATGTAAGATAAAAGTATCCTTCACAATGGTGGCTCTAGAGATCAGCAAGTTATCCCTATTTGTCTGTACTTGTCCTTAAAGTAATTAGGACAAGGGAATAGCAGCACAGAGTATGGAAATTGAGTGAATTGCTTCATTGTCATACTAATCCATACTCTCCGGGTAGTTCCATGCTACTTCTGGAAATTAGCTAACTATGAGGATTATCCGATGAGGTCCCAGTATATCAAAGCACCAGAAAATAAAATGTGTGTACACATATATTTCTGTTTTAATACTTTGAGTGTTATGAAGCATCGTGAACAAACAACACACCTGCAACTACAAAGCTAACTGCCTATGGGGGAACAACTCTCTGCATATTGCTTTTGCTAGATGATTTTGAGACGGTTACCAGGCATGTTAACTTGGACAAATGCATCTATAAAAATCAATAAAACTACTACTACATGCTTCTTATGTTAATGCTCTACCCCCCAGTCAAAAACCCACCAAGAATACACATGTAAGTGAACAAATGGCTTATTTATCACTACAGTTAGGGTTAACTCAGTGCTGAGAAACTGTGGGTTGTCATGGTGAGAGGGTATTAAAGAGAACTAATTATAGGTGTGGAGCTTGCTTTGGTCAAGTGATTTCGAAAAGTATCCAAACGTGTGGCAGCTGGTATGAATTTAGTGCTGTCATAAAATGGCACCAATGTTACAATTGTGTATCTCGGGGTTGGGGATGTAGCTCAGTGGTAGAGCACTTGCCTAGTAAGCACAAGGCCCTGGGTTCGGTCCTCAGCTCCGGGAGAAAAAAAAAAAAAGACAAAATAACAATTGTGTATCTCCATGACTCCTATCTATAGAGTAGGGGAAGAGAGTAACAGGAACATGAGAAGAAGCAGTGGCCACACACATTCACTGTGGGAGGGAGGTGTTCCACATGGGTTTCCATGACTTAAATAATGTACATAGTTTGTCTGTGTCTAACCATAGCCACAAAACAGTCCTACATTTTTGGTGATCCATCCTTGTCACAAAGGTTCCTTTGCTGTGAATCTGATTCTCAGGCAACACTGAAGCATTTGTAAGTGTTGTATGACACAAACAAACATCCATTCCAACCCAGATAGGGCACCAACAAAACAATGGCCCTGGGTTCCATGATTGCTTAGAGGATCCATTAATTTAACGGGGTTGCTTATAGCAGTATAGGGGAGAGCTTACTTGTGGGATCATGTGCGACTCAAAGGCAGCTATGTGATCAAAACATCTACTCTGTCATGGGTGACAATGCACGAAGCTCGCTCCACAGTTTCAGGAAGGTCAGTTGGCCAGAGTATCCTCACCTGCAATTGATGCTGACATTTTAACAGTGAAGAAGGATTCTTGACCCTCAATAATTTCCTTACCACTCTTAAGTCTTAAGACCCTCTCTCTCCCCTCCAGGAGTAAAGGCTTCAATTCTGGGGATGTAACTACACAGCTCCATGAGTGGTAGGCCAGCTCCTGGATTTCGAGGCATAAGCAGATTCTTCTTTGTCACTGTAATGGTTGAGGTACTAAACTTATGTATACATATGACATAGAGTGAATTCTTAGCATTGGTGGATATTGATATTCACACATAAATATTGCATTACAGAGTTTCATAACTTGTCAAAGTGCAAAAAATATGTGCTAGTTGAGTGCTCAGCCAAAAAAGGGATAACTACTCACCCTTCATCTCAAGACTCTGAGAACATCATAGAATAAGGGGTGGAAAGAATATAAGAGCAGAAGCATGAGAACGATTGTTGTTAAATGCTGTCTTTAAGGTTAAGATGTGGCCTTTTCCCCCATGGCCTTACCGCAACTGTGAATATCTGTACAAAAACAGACCAGTCAACACTTAATTATGGGTGGAGGAGGGGGTTCATGAGGTCCCACCCTAGCTAAGGAGTTATTGACAGTCCATTGCTGCTGGGTAGTGATAGGGTTATCATTAATCCTAGATGTGGCTACTGGTAGGTTTTCTATGCTCAGTGGAAGGCCCCACACCGATGAGCACTAACTAGACTCAAATAGTTTATAAAATAATATGGATATGGACTATATGGGATGTCTGGGTGAGTATGAGGAGAGAGTATAGGGAAGACATAATCTACATACAGTGTATACATATGCAAGATTTTCAAGGAGTAGATAAAATATCAAAACCTATAAATATTGTAGTAAGTAGTGCTGAAACATTCTTAAGGAAAATGCTGAGCTGTGTTCTTATGTCTGACCACAAAAACTCTGTCGATCAAATTATTTCATTTATATTTTTAATACTTTAACATTAACTCATAGGTAAAAACACTGCCAACAAAAAGATGAAAACTGTGGCCAGAGCCAGAAAGACAGAGCTCAGCAAGCTCACCTTAAGTCATAACTGTAGACATTGACTTTCTTTCCTTCACTCATACATTCCATGAAAAGGTAACAGTCTTGATTTGGGTATCACAAATAAATTCCATTAGAGAACTTCAAAATAAATAGTGCGTATATATGGAGTTTGATAATACATATTATTGCTAATCCTCTGAAGACTTCTTCAAAATAGCATTGTAACAAGACAAAATGGAATCCATCATTTGTTTATTTTTCTTATAGAACCAAATTTGAACCCAGATCTATTAGATTTTTCAAACATTTTTTTCAGATCATACTTCACTTCAAAATGAAAGTATGTTATTTTCACTTACTTAAGGGGCCTTTTCTTAAAACTGTAAAGGGGGTAGTAGATAATATCTCTAACATGCTAGAATGTATTCACATAACAAAGTAATTAAATGATAAGTGTAATGTTACTTTCTTAGAAATTATTAAGTAAATACAAACTATTGCAATTCAATCAGCATGCAATGGAATGCCTGCACATGTCTCTGATATTCTATAATTAAAGGATCTGTAATTATAGGAGTGACTAAGATATTTTCTTTTAGAAACCGCAGGAGGCCACTACCACTAATTCATTTAAGAGTTTATTGAATCTGGAAACAATATGGAAAGCTCTGGATGCTGAATGTTGGTTTCTTTGTGAATTTGGGATACAATTACTGTACCGATGTTGCTCGAATTCTAAAATGGTATTTTAATAAAAAACCTGGAGCCAGATATTGTGTAAATGCTGAAAGATCAGAAAGACAAAGGAACAAGCTACTGCCACATCTTACCTCTACGACTCCTCAGGCTAAAAAAAAAACCTCAGTTCCTGTCTCCTCACATCTTATATATCTCTCTCTGCCCAGCTATCATTTCCTTCTTAGTGCTGGGATTAAAGGCATGTGTGCTTCCCAAGCAAAGGCATGAGATCTCAAGTGCTGGGATTAAAGATGTGTGCCACCCTGCCTGGCTCTGTTTCTCTCCTAGGCTGAGTCAATCTCATGTAGTCCAGGGTGGCTTTGAACTCACAGAGATCCAGACAGATCTCTGCCTCCCAAGTGCTAGGATTAAAGGTGTTTGCCACCATTGCCTGACATCTATGTTTAATCTAGTGACTTGTTCTGTTCTCTGATCTTCAGGCAAATTTATTATCACCACATAGCACTACTAGTCAGAACAGGCACTCTCTATTGGTACTTGACTACCAATGGTAGTATTTCAAGTTCAGACACTGCTGAATTCTAATCATGTTGCACACTGCCCTGTCGTCCTGAGAATTGCAAAGAACCACCTTTCAACATATGAATTAGCTAGAACTCAGGGTGCCCATATTGACCTATGATGGACCTACATACGCATCTTATGAATGCCATTCTTTGTCTCCTTAGAGATTAGCTGAACATTTTTATCTCTACAAATAGATCCGGACCCAAGTCTGGTGAAACCTGATTTATAATTTCAGTTAAGCTTCTCTCTTGTGTATCAGATACCGAGGTTGGAGGTTCAACCTCAACCCTGAGCCAAAGTTACGAGAGACAATCTTCTTCGTCATCCTTCCCTCACCTTGCTGATCATACATACATTCTATAATTAACTGCCAGACACCAGGCTCTGCCAGAAAGGCCTTTTCTGCACGGCCTCTGAGATGCCTGCAGATACGAAGGCTGAGCATGTTCCCTACAGCACAAGACCTCCTCTTGCTTGCAATAATCTTTTTTAAATTCATTCCCTTTTTTCACTAAGCTGGGTTTGTTTTTCATTTGACGTTTCCTACAGTGTAACTTCCTGATGATAAAATAAGATTAAAAACCAGCACTTAGGAGTTAGAAGCAGGAATTGAGAGCCTGAGGCCAGTCTAGTTTACAAATTGTGACCTGTCTCAAAAGCACGCCAATGATTATCTTGGAAATATGTTATTTCCCTGCTGTAGACTGGTATGATCATAAGACAAATGGGACTTTCTTGGAGTTATTTAATTCCTCTTAGTAAATTTGAATTTGTAAACTGAATTTATCCTTTCAAGCAACCGTCTATAAATCGCAGGAGGTTGCAGTATTGCATAATGTATTAGAATTTAATTCTTTGAAACAACTTCATTTTATACCTCTTAAAGTGTAAACCAGAAAAAATAAACTGTCGAAATCATTTGAGAAAGTGAATGTGAATGTTGGTATAAATTACATAAGGCACATCTATAGATGCCATTCTAAGTCATTACACTGATAGGAACTGGCATTCATCCTGCAAATGCTTGGTGCTGAGGACAAACTGAAACTTTGCTCACAAAATCATAATAACATAATAGGCACCACTGATATAAGGGAGGAAGGAGATATTAACTGAGTCCACAAAAATTCCAAATACTGTGTTAACCGCTGTCACGTAATTACTTTTTATTTCTCTTAATCTTCTGAGACAGCAACTTTATTCTCCCAATTTCTGGACTATGGAGAATAAGAAGGAACCTACCACTAACTACCCTTTCTCACTAGCAAGAAGCAGAATACAGATGTTAGGTTATTTGCTACAATTTGGATGAATTGCAGTTTTAAAATTTTCCACAGTCACTCTCATCAAGAAAGGCTAATATTGTAGGTTGTAGAATATTATTTTAAGATGTGCTATATTTGTTTATGCTGTGGAATATTTGTTTTGTGATGCAAACATGTGTTGCTTTCTTTTATGTTGCATTTGTTTAACTCTGTGAAGCTGTGTTACTTTGCCTGTCTAAAACATTTAATTGCTCTAATAAAGAGCTGGATGGCCAATAGCTAGGCAGGAGAAAAGATAGGGGCTGGCAGCAGAGAGAAAAAATAGGAGAAATCTGGGAGGGGATCTAGGAGCCTGAGAATGAGGAGGACCCCAGGGACCAGCCACCCAGCTACACATCAAGACATGGAGTAAGAAGTAAAGAAAGATCTACAGAATAAGGATAAAATCTCAGAGGTAAAAGGTAGATGGGTAATTTAAGTAAGAAAAGCTGGCAAGAAACAAGCCAAGCTAATGCCAGACAGTCATAAGAAAGAATAAGACTCTGTGTGATTTAATTGGGAGCTGGATGTCAGGCTCCCAAAAGAGTTAAAAAAAAAAAACTACAATTTTACACACAGATAAATGGATTTTAAGGAAATATACTGCAAACAAGAGGGCCTTGGCTAACAAATACAATTTGATTTTGTTTACTTGAAGAAAAGAGTGCTATAAGTAGGAAAGGTATTTGTCATCAAAATTATGTCAAATATTAAAATAGTAAAAAGATGGACAGTTCATGAAGCCAGGGAGAAAGTATTGCTAGGATACTCTTCCTTGACATTTATTTGATGGAAGCTATCAAAATTATTTCTGTGGAAGTACAATTTCCTTCAAGCAAGGGGTACTATCTTTGTGACATAAAGAAAATTCTGTCATGACCTGTGTAGCTTTATTTAAAAGATATAATAAATTATTTAGGAATAAATATTAATCTTAAACAGTCATAAAATATTACAATAAAATATTTAAAAATTTAAATTAATCTAAGATAAATTTGATATGACCTTTGGAGATCTGGTACTTATACATATGTTTACCTATATTAAATGTATTGGTTTTAAGTATTAAGTGTTTATAACTTCCTGAAAATATTACATTTTCTTCCCCTTTTCAGAAAATTGTGTTATATTAAAGAAAACTATTAAGAAATTATGGGTAGTGAAGGATTGTTGATGAAATGGAATAAAAAAGAATAGAAATATTATGTTTAATTAAAAGCAGAAAGAATTTGTGAAATATTCACCAGCCTCTAGTTAATGTAAAAACAGAGGTTCAATGAGATATGGTCACATTTCATCTTCTAACATTCAGGAACTATGGTCTTCCTACAAAATTTCAAGAGTAAACTCTGACAAGACAAGAAGAAATTACTACACAAGAAGAAATTATTTGAATACCACATGCATAAATCACTTGGAAACTACACTATGTCAGGATGCTTTTAAAACTACATAAAATGCCAGGGATATCATATACTCTTGCTGTTTTTAGGTCAATATGCATGCTGTTATTCATATTTCTTTCATACCTGACTTGAGCATGTTCATGGTCAGCTCAACATTGAAAAATCTTCTTGTCCACAATACTACATAGCCTGGAAGTTGCATAGTTCAAAACAGAAATTTTTTCTTCCTTGTCTCCTTAACATCTTTATGCATCAAATTCCTGACATTCAAACAATGTTCAAAGATTGGAAGTATTAGAGGTTATGGAAATGTGTTCTTTATGTGCACACTAGTGTGCTTGTACTCTTATTTAATCATTCTATGAGAATAAATATGATCATTTTTTCATACTCACGCCTTTCACGGGTAAGACAGCACTCTATTGCTGAACTACATACAGTTTCAACAATACTTTTTAACTAAACTAAGGTTGTTTTGTCTATTCTATCTTTCAATTCTTTCTCATAAATCAGCATTGTGGTATTTTTCTGGAGCAATGATGTACAAATGTATACATGTACAACAATGTTTATAAAATACTTTATATTAAAAAAGGTCTTTGATATACATTGACGTCTTAGTTTTGTTTTTTATCCATTAACAATAGGAAAGTGCTATTCTTTTTGGTCTCCATCATATCAATGAACTTAGAAGTATGTATTTTATCTCACATAAGGAGGGAAATATTTTAAAAGGCTGTGCCTTTGCTATATGGTTTTGTATTTCATAGAAAATGAAAAAGGTGCATCCTACTGAAATATTTTATCCATTGATTACATTCAGTTGGCATTTTAGATTATTGTTTCATGAGAATCTGCATAGTCTGATTTCATGTTCTTTGTTTGAAATCAATATCACAAATATAGTTATCAACCTTTTTAATTAATAGAAAATATTTATGTTTAATTCTTTGTTCAACTTAAGATGTATTTTTACATGGAATCTGGTGCAAAGAATTAAAATTTACTCATTTCCCTCTATGAATATACAGCATGCTTACATTAAAATAAATAAAATGAAAACCCCTAAACCCTGTACACCAGCTCAGTGACTTCATTTTTATAAATCAAAGGATGACATGTTGCATGCTCTGGACTTCCTGTATACTTCCTCTCAGTGTATGCCAATATATTCCAACAGCATACTGTTGCTAATCACTTTAGTTTTGTAGTACTTTGATATACTATGATAAAATGCCTTCAAATTGTTCTTTTAAAAGTTGTTCGTACATATTCCTTATACTAAGTAATGGTTTCCATAATGATCTTTTGGCTCAAATGTATCATATTAATTGATAGTATTAACCACCCACTTTCCTCTCCTGTCCCTCTCCACTTCTTCTGGTTAGTTTATACTGCCCATATAGTCCGCTTTTATGTCATACATATGAAATCTAGAGTTTTCATATGAGCAAAAACATAGGATTTGTCTCACTATGTTTAACTTATTGCAATTACTTTGATGATCATCATCTCTACCCATATTCCTAAAAATGGCATAATTGCCTTTATCATGACTGAATAAAATTCCACTGTGTATATATAGCTTATCTTTTTATTCATTCATTTCTTATGGACAACTAGGCTTTTGCTGTTATTCTGGCTATTGTGAATGGTACAACAATGAACATGGTCATGTAGGAAGAACTAACATATTTACAAAATATATTTTGAAAATATAAAATGTTTTATTTCAGCTCACAATTTAAAGGCAGTCTACCATGAATGGACATCAGGGCTGCAGGAGCTTAAAACAAATGGTCTCACTACACACACTGTCCAAGAAAAGAGCAGTGAATAGATGTTGTTGCTCAGCTCCCACTTGTCCATTTGTGCAGTTCAAGATCCCAGTTAGGGAATGGATTTTACCATGGGAGGCAGATATTCACACCTCAATGACCATAGTCCAGACGATACTCTATGAGCATGCCTAGAGACTCATTTCCCAGGTGATTCTAGATTCAGCCATGTTGACACTCTCCATCAAAGTTGAGAAGCCACTATAGAGTGTAACAAAGAAGGCTTTACCATACTTGAAAACATGAAAGCAAGAATGGGGGGGGGTGAGGGAGAGAGCACAAGCCTGAGAGCAGAGGCAAGCACACAGGAGAATGGTACAGTACAAGACACTAGGTTTAGTGACATGAGCCTGTGAATGCTTGTGTTCTGTTCACAGCTCTGTATTTCTGGCACAAAGATCATCAACACACACCTGTTAAAGGTATACGTTTTGATGAATTCTCGGGTCTTACTATTTACTAGACTTATGATAACATATTTTAGGAATGAGTATACAGCAACATTAATCAAAAAGCTTACTGTTTAGAAAAGGTGGGTTGACTAAAAGGATGACTGAGATTCATTGCATCTCTAAAACACTAGAGTTCAGTTGTGTTTTGATGGAATAAAATTATTTTTGGTTTCAGCCTTTAGGTAAAGTTTTTCTTTTCTTTCTCACTTTTCTGTGGTGGAATTATTATTTAAGAACCCTTTCTGTGGAAAACAATTGTGTCATGTGGCTATATAATTAACCCAGATGGGAAGATTTTAGAAATATCTGAATTTATTTTTAAAGATCAGAGTGTATTACCTTAGTTAATATAATAACTCACAATATAGTTTGAAAATACGAATAGCAAGTGATGCTTTATGTAACAAAGTTTGTTGAAGTCCTATGTATTGGATTCCAGTTGGGGGGTGCATTCACATTCTTGTTGGTGAATAGCAAGAAATAATTTTCCTGAATATTTGCCTTTGCAGGACTCTCAAATTGTACATTTACACATTTACACAGCAAAAAAGTAAATATGGTACTACTGAAAAGGAAAATTTCAAAACCAGATGAATTATCACTCACGTCTCCTAGTCTGTCAATTCCTATACATCACTTCTGAGGACACAAAAGCATTTATAGTGAACAAGAGTGGTGGCTATGCTCAAAGAGAACCTCCACATGCTCACTAGAAGACAAATGTTTTCCTAAAACTGACTCTTTCAGCGTAACTTTTCTGTACTTGGTATCAGAATAATACTTCTGCTGTCAATGCTAACTATGTGTAGGCATTTTCTTGTGAGAGATAAAGAAAAACTATACTTATCTTTAAAAACTGAAACAAACGAAATTGTCCAGAGGGTGGACTTCACTCTCACATTTTTATTATTTAAAACTACTTTTGTAGACAATCTGCACTGTACTATGCTTTTAATAAACATGGAATATGAAAGGTGCAAAATGTCATTGTTCTACCCTAAAGGAGCTTAAACGTTAAAGGTGAATGGGATGTGTAGGATGAAGGTAAAATAAAAGACAAGAATGGATCTGTAAGACAGGAAGTGGTGTGGGAAGTACCGCAAGGACAAAAACTAATCACCAAGACTCTGACACACGCCACAATTTCTTATATTTTCATTTGGTTCATTATTTATTCCAATATACATCAATAATTTCTAGATTCGAATCAAATGGCATATCCATAAATATGAAACCCTTCTCTAATTTAACTATAAAAACATACTCAGGGGTCTTTACATTTTGTTCTATTGCAGTTTTTAGTATTCCTATTCCTGTTTTCTGCTTTTAAGTGTCTTTTAAAAAATGGCTTCTTCTCTCATACAATACATCCCCACCACAGTTTCCCCTCCCTCCTCTCCTCCCAGCTTCTCCTCACCTCTCTTCTCCCCCAGATCCATTCCTCCTCTGTTTCCCTTCAGAAAAGAGCTGCCCTCCACGAGACAATAACCAAACACAACAAAACATGATACAATAAGACAAGGCAAAAGCCCTCATATCGAGGCTGGACAAGGCAACTCAATAGCAGGAAAAGAGTCCCAAGAATAGGCAAAAGAGTCAGAGACAGTATCCTGTCTGTGCCGGCTACGCCGGGTGGGAGCGGCCGGGGGCTGTGGGGGAGTCTCGCCCAGGCCCGCAGGTCGCCACACTGGGACTCGGAGGCCGCAGCCAAGGTCGTTCCGAGTTCCTCCCACGCGGGCCGGGGTCAGCTGTGTGGCGACGCTGAAGAGCGCGTGTGCTGGGACTTGCCCTTGGCCGGACCCGATCGGTTCCTTGCCCTCACGTGGCGGCCGCCTCACTCCCGCAGTCACGCACTTGGGTGCAAACGGAAAGATTCGGGAAGTCACGAGGCCAGGCTTGCGTTCCCAGTGGTGGCACTGCGCTGAGGGAGAGCCATGGGTCATTAGTGACTCCGCGGCGGACCTGCGGTGGCAGAGCCCCGGCTGTGGCGCAGAGGGGAGGATGTTGCGTCGGATTCGAATTCTGACTCTGATTGCTGCAGTGTGTCACCTTGAACAAACCCTGGGTCTCTCAGACCAAGTGCTCAAGAACGTGAAATACTAGCAGTATGAGAGGAGACCCGTGGACGGGTTAGGATTGTGTAAAGCACAGCAAAGATGCATTTCCTGTCTGCTCATCGGGGCTTGTGGCGACAGGCAGTACTAATTCAGGTATTCTGGTTACAAGTTCTTGCCCAGAAAGAATCATATGAGCTAAGATACAAGCATGTGACTGGAACTCAATAGATCTTCGGGAAATGTTCATTTCCTCGTTACTTTTTCCTGGGTGTGCCTTGTTGTACAGTGTAGGAAAAGGTAGGAAATGTTGGAAAATGTGCCTGTTTTAAAATGTAGGAGAGGATGTCCTTTTCGCATCCTGAACGTTTTCCCATCCTTTTGAAATAAAGATTTATTATACCCTAAAAAAAAAAAAAAAAAAAAAAAAAAAGAGTCAGAGACAACCTGTTCCCAGTGTTAGGAGGCCCACAAAACCACCAAGGCACAACATCTACACATCTACACAGAGGACCTGGTGCAGGCCCATGTAGGTCTCATGCTTGCTGCTTCAGTCTCTATGAGCCTGCTTAGTTGACTTGGAGGGCCATGTTCTCTTGTTGTTTTCCATTCCCTCTGACTCCCATAATCTTTCCTCCTCCTCTTCTGTCGGGGTTCTGAGCTCTGAGGGGAGGGACCTGACGGAGACTCTTTCTGTGTATAATGTCTGGCTGTGGGTCTCTACACCCACTCCCATCTGATGCTGGAGGAAGCCTCTCTGATAACTACAGGACAAGGCACTGGTCTATAAGTATAGCAGAATATCCATAGGAATCATTTCATTTAATTTTTTTCTATTCTAGGTCTCTGGGCTATCCAGTCTCCAGTGCCTGGCCATCCAAGCAGTGTTGGTCATGGGCTCCCTCTCGTGGCAAGGTCCTCAAGTTAAACCAGACACTAGTTGACCACTCCCACCATTGGCTCAGCACATGTTGCAAGCAGGACAGACTGTATAGATGAAGAGTTTTGTAGGGAGATTGGTGTCCAGATTTATCTTCCCATAGCCTACAAAGTACCTTACCATGCCCAAGAGATTAGAATGTAGGGGTGAAGGCTCCATGCAGGCACCAGCTCAAGCTCTCTACATTTAGTGAACTGTATGGATGTTGTCCTCAGGAATGGGATCCTGCTGTCAGTTTCAGAGAGCAATTCCCTGCCCCAACATAGGCTTGAATTATTTGGGGATCTCCACAGGACCCATCTCAGCCAACAACTCAACCAAACGTAACCCAGTCCCACCAACGGAAGCCTTGCCTGACAAGAAAAGATGGCCAGTTCAGACTGCTTATCCTCCATTACTAGGAGTCCTCACTAGGGTCACCCTCATAGATTCCAGGAATTTTTCATCTTACTAGGTTTATTTTTTAGTGGGAGATAGGTGTTACAAATCTGTCTATTCCACGGTCCTTTAGCACAGTCTCAGATGACATATTCCTGGGAAGATACGAACAGACACCTACTTAACCCCACAGAGGGAGTATTATCAGGTAAGGACAGCAGAAAGACCATTAAGTGGGTGTCTAACTTAAATAAAATTAGAGAGCTGTTGGTTATAGCCATAATATGTATCATTTTTGTACCCATAGTGTTATCATGCTATGCTGGTCATTGCTGTGGCTCATCAGTTTCATAGCTAGGTGGAGCTTTTGATTGCTTCCCTCTTTTGGAGGCTTTCCTGGCACCTTCTGGGAGCACAAAAGCTAGTCCTCAGAGAGGAGGCATTCAAGTCCGAACCAGATAAGGGCCCTTCTAAGTGCACAGTGTCTTCAGTACTTGATGAATCTTAATGAGCCTCCTTCAGTAACATCATGAGTCTCAATGAACTTCCCTTCAGGACGGAATATATCAAACCCAACTCAGAGGAAATTGCTACATAACAGAGCAGCACTCAGAATCAATGAACTATGGATTCTCTCCTACTGTCACTCTTCACCATTCCTTTGAAGGAACACTCAATAGTTCTTTGATAAAACCTCTCAATTGATTGTAGGAAAAGTATACTGCTCTCTCCTATTTCTCCTTCTTCTACAGCCCCTTCCAATTTATGAAGATACCACTGATGTTAATATGCTTACTTGCTGGATGACTATGGAATTATGAATTTATACACTTGATTACTTGAAACTAAAAGTATCAATTCTAAAAATATCTATAAGATAGGGAGCAGAGAGACTTCCAAATATGCATTTACAGCTTGAATATTTGAACTCACATGATGCTATGCTTTAATATGATAGCTATAAAAATTTACAGTCTTAATATTGTTGATGGATTCCACAAATAACTGATTTTGACATGTTGATAGCCTCTTCAGGACATGAAGTGGCAAATTTCACACTTTGTGATTTCAGAGATTAAGAATGTTTTGCTTATTTGATGTTAAAAGTGTGTAAATTGTTTATTTTATGGTACAATCTCAAGATAACTGAAAAAGTCTCAAACAAATCAGTAACTATCTAGGCTATCTGTACAAAATAAAAAATAAAATTATACTTACCTTTGTAGAAAAAGCTATATAAATACATACATATGGCTGCATGTCCATTTATGTCTATAACGTGTATGTGTGTGATTGATGTGCGCATCTTAGTATAAATGTGAACTCTGGCGCTCTGTGTCACTTAGACTCAATCATTTTCACAGATTTTTATTGTTTCTTTTTTATTTCTTAAGATAGCTTATTATTTTAATAAGGGTAGATGAAATTCATTTAATAATTATATAACCCTAGAACGTTGATCTTATATGTTCTCCCAGAATGTGGAAATAAGAATTTTGGGTTCTATTATTCCCTCAAAACAAATCTGTGAGGGCTTCTCTTTTCATGTTTTATAGCTTTTTCCAGAATTTGTGACTGGAACACCATGTAAGACATCCTACTGAATTCAAAACCCCTGCATTAAGAACCTCAGGGCTGAATCATTCTTTGTAGTTTGTAGTATCCCTGTGCACATGGGATTGTTATCAACTAGATACCAATAACATCACAGCTACAGCCATTGATAAATTCCTCCAGACATCACCAAATGTACAACCCAGATCTTTTTGCTGCAGTGAGTGATCAGCTTGACAATTTAATGAAGTTGGTACCTCCTGTGGGATGTCTTTCTAGATGCTGTGAATATGTGTTGCTCTGATTGGTTGATAAATAAAGCTGCATTGGCCTATGTCAGGGCAGGATGGAGCCAGGCAGGAAAATCCAAGAGAAACAGTGAAAGGAGAAAGGAGAGGAAGGGGAGATGCCAGCCTCAACACAAGGAACAGCAAGATGCCAACAGACTGATAATGCCACAGCTACGTGGTGACTTATAAATTAATAGAAATGGGTTAAGCTCTAAGAGCTAGCTAGCAAGAAGCTTGAGGCATAGGCCATCCAGTTCCTAATCAATATAAGCCTCTGTGTGTTTACTTGGGTCTGAATGGCTGTGGGACCAGGCAGGACACAGGAAAACTTGCAACTATGGGTACCTGCCATGAAATTACCCTGGGAAAGTCATCAAGACTCTTGCCTTCAATAACGAGTCTGTTACGTTTAATGAATGCATTTTACTATGGAAGTGACAATAAAAAAGTAGATATCATAACAAAGACACACATTAATGTGAAATCTATATTTATACTTCCTAAAACAAAAGGGATATATTAAATTAATGTTTAATGAATTCTAAACAAATAATTCAAGTCAAATAATAAATTTTTCCTGAAATATATGTGATGTAAAGATGCTTCCATTCAAGCCCTCAGGCCCCATAATTCTAAGATACTGCACAAGGCTGGCTTCCTGCCCTGCTAGAGAGGGTGATGACAGCAGAGAATTTCATTGCTGTAGCTGCCCTTATTTCACAGTTGAAGACAAGAGTCACGTGCACTCAGATCACTTAGGCTGCGTGTAGACACCACATGGTCCAGCCTGAAGGAATTCCATATTTCTGGCCCATCATCCAGGCTACTAAAGTCCCCTTCACATCTGACTTCTAGCATGGCTGGCAGCCTCTGAATTAAGTTAACAAATCAATTTCAAGCTACAAATGCTTTTGGTAACTAGAACAAACCTCTGCCAGTTGACCGGCTCTGTGACGTGCCACAACATGACAGGCATGGTGATGTTGCCATCGGTGAGACAGGAAAGAGTTCACAGTGTTGAAACCCTGCTTAACTCTAATCACACCTGAGGAAATTTCTCTTCTGTGCATTATTCTAGTTCTTCTGATCTGGAATATTCAAACAGTAAGCAAGCAAAACAACCAAAATCCTCCTTCTTCCAAAAATATTTAAGCTTCCATGCTCTCTGTTCAGAAAAAAAAAATAACTAAATGGCTCTGTTTGAGTAGGTGACTTTCCCCCTTAAATATACCTTGTGACGTAATCATTACCATTCTTATCTTAAGAAATCCAAGCACTGTGCTCAAAAGTATCCTTCCTTCCTTCCCCCATCAGTCAGTGCAAGAGTCCAACAGCCATCAAGAACTTCCCATTCCAATATTTAAATATTTACAAAATCTGTCTCATCCCTTTGTCTATACTGTTATTCCTTTCTTTGTCTTCTATCATAATCATCTTGACAATTATATTATTCTCTGTTATTGGTTGGTGTCTAGTTGGCTTTCCAACGCCATCATAAACACCACAACCCAAAACAGCTTGGGGAGGTTCCAGCACACAGTCCATTATGAAGGGAAGTCAGGGCAGGAACTCAAAGCAGGAACTGAAGCAGAGGCCATGGAGGTACACTGGCTTGGTCTCCATCATTGGCTCAGCCTGCTTTCTTATACAACCCAGGATCATCTTCCCCAGTTGTGGCACTGCACCTAATGGTCTGGGCCCTCCCACATCAGTCGGGAATCAAGAAAATGTCACACAGACTTGCCTACAGACAATCTGAATGAAACAAGTGGTCAGTTAAGGTTCTCTCTCCCTAGTTGACAAAAAACTAACCAGCACCCTTACCTATACACCATCCCTCTACTAGTCTGTGCTCTAAATAAGAGCCATGTTTTAATTCTGATGAAGTGGTGTCAGTGAAGCTCAAGACTTCTCAAGCGAGAAACTGAAGGAGACCAGGTTCTTTTATGTACTTACTCCAATGGAATGTACACAAAACCACTAAGTAGCTGCTGAGTGAAAGCCTTTTTGGAGCATCTACACTGTGTGATGGCTTTTAAGCAGAGGGCAAGTTCCTACCTAGAGTCTTCTCCCAGGCATGAGCTATGTGTGTGAAAGAGTTGTATATGCAAGAGCTGTGTGCTTGCAAGAGCTTGTGCATGTATGCAAGAGAGGTATGTCTGTAAGAGCTGTGTGTGTGAGAGCTGTGTTGCAAGAGTTTAGTGTGTGTGCAAGAGCTGTGTATATGCAAGAGCTGTGTGCAAGAGTTGTGTTTGTGTATATGTATGCCAAAGCTGTGTGTGCAAGATCTGTGTGTGTAAAAGAGCTATGTGTATACAACAGCTGTGTGTAAGAGCTGTATTTTTGTGTATGTATGCAAACATTGTGTGTATACAAGAGCCATGTCTATGAAAGAGCTGTTTGTGTGAAGGAGCTGTGTGTGTGTGTGTGTGTGTGTGTGTGTGTGTGTGTGTGTGTGTGTGTTTAGATGCTAGCTTTGTTCACGTGGTCCATATTCCAAGGAGACAGTCTTGGAGAAACAAATGAGAAATAGCCACAGAATCCATGCAACAATGTGTTTTACATAACTGAATTTTTCTTCTTATTCTTCAAAACTGCATCCGCTGAACCTGTAGGTCTGAGAACATGCCTGGCATAATGGAAGAATATAAGTAAACTGAGTCCTGAGACCCAGAATCCATTTCAGATAATGATTATCTGTTCTTAGCTGTTTAATCTCTAAGTAAGAATTATACCCCTACTTAGAGATCTAAGGAAATGTCAGAATCCAAATAAGCACCACCCGAATATGGCATAAAATTATGGTTATTTTCCACTCTCTTAGAATTTGTTATGAACTGTGTGAGTTTTGAAATAGACAGTTTGATTTTGGATTCCAGAGTCAACTCTCAAGTCAGGAGCATTTCCTAATATTTTCAGTGTACTTTCCCATTCAATATATCATTTAACCCCATAAAAATAGCAGTAGTATACACTTTTAATCTTTTCAATCACATGAAAATCAAACATGAAAATGGACTAGCACATAGCTGTTATATCATTTTATTCAGTTCCTATTGAATAAAGTGGTAAGAAATGACCAATACTGAAAAATACTCTTTTGACAAAAACATCTGAGAGGCATTACGAGTAGAAATGGTTTATCCCAAATGGAAAATAGAATCATTTTCCATTCTTTTCTGCTGACACAGTTACCTCAAATTACCACTTCATGGAAGCAAGTCTTGGAAATGCTGAGTTTTACAGAAAAGGCCTTTAACTACAAAGACATCATCCAGGGTCAAACACAGAATGTACAACATTCCCCTTGGAGCTGTGCAAATCATATCAGCTAAAGTTTTAATCCAAGAAGTTGAAAATCCTCCCAACCAGTTCTTTAATGCTTGAGGCAGTTCTGCACTTTGATTGACTGTACTGATAGTCTGCTCTCTCTGTTGTGTGTAGAAAGATGTGCAATGGGGAACGTTCGGAGCCACCACTATCTTTCCTTACACATATGCTAAGTATATTAATACTCACATTTCACTTAAGGTGCATTGCCTGAAATTAACTGAGTTAGAGATTCCATTATAGCATGTTTTGGCAGAGTTAGATACTGCACTGTATCATTGTTTTGAATTTCTCCCATACATTCAGCATGCATTTCTGCTTATTTCTAGACATTTATGTTAGTCTCTTTTTTTCCAAAATCAGGAAGCTGAATGTAAGAAAACTTGCCTTTTAATTACTTCCTTCTGGCCCTGAACCCAAATCAGAATAATTTTTTTCCTACTTACTAAGTCTATTTAATGTATCAGAGAGAATGAAAGAACTGAAAGTATCACAAAGATTAGAGAATACTATGCAGATCTAAAACAGTATTTTTAATCAATATTTATTCTATAGAGTGAAGATGGAATTATAGGCAGCTTCCTGGATGAGCAGATGAAATTATAGGGCAGAGAACAAGTGATTTACTTATGATAAGACAAACATCGCTGTGTGTCATGGTTACCATGACTAGGATGGTTGATCCCACTGAAGTTTTAACCCAACAGGACACAGACTGGCGTTGCCTTGTGTCTGTCACTACACATCTATGTATACTGTCTATCTTCACTTGGCTTCTCATTTGCACCATATTAAACACTTGTCTGATAACCATTTGGCTCTTGGTGGTGTATAGATACAGAAATGAATTGGGGCAATGAAGAAAAAAGAAGGCAGCTCTTCTAAAACTGTCTTCGTAGAGCAGAAATATTCTAAAGATACAGACAGCACAGAAGTATGAGAAGATCCCCCTTCTCCCAACCTCGGCCTGCTTAGGGACAGGTTCTCAAAGCTGTCCCAGTATCCTGATCACTGTCCTCATGGTTGCCCTGTTAATGACCTCCAAGAAACTGGAAATTGGATAGCAGAGTCCTGTGTTTATCCATCCAGGTTTGCACTGTCCAGGCTGACATTTCTTCACACACATTTTTAACTTTCTACATTAGAAGATAAGTACTGCCATCAGTAATTTAACTCTTTAACCACATACACTATAACATACAAGAGTCTGACTTCTTAGCAAACTGCTATGGATGTGCACTCTTTTTAATCATCATTCAATATATCCTACTGACTGAACTCTATATAAAATACATTGCAGTTATCATTCCTTCATAGAAATCTCTAGAACAATGTGTTTCATTTTAATCTGTACTTCTCAATTTCCTGCGCTTAGTTTCATTTTAATGTAAAACAGTCTCTTCACATTCTGTTTTGATTCTCTCTAATATAGGAAAACAAAAAATCATTGGGAGGTTAGTTAGGAAAAAAAATTATTTTGTCTCAGCATAGTCACAAATAATTAGGCAGCTGAGTAAATTCACCATGTGATCTGTGGCAGCCTTGGCCTGAAAGCACAAGTCAACTGGAAGTTCTGTCAGTCAGGGTTCAGGGTCAACGCTGCTACTGTTATAAATGTGGTTCCCTCAACATCATGTGCAAAACCCAAGGTCCTAAAGGACTGGTGTTTGCAGACATCTTCCAGGAACATTAGGCTCATAAGAGCAAACAAAGTCTTCATAAGTAGATTGCATGTGATTCAAGGAGAAACAACGGTCTGAAAATCAAAAAGTGCCCTCGGGAGACCCCATATCTGCCAGTGTCTTTTATCTTGGAATTTCCAGCTCAGGCTAATGAGAAATGAATGTCTACTCTTCAAGCCATCTAGTCTACTATGCGCTGTGATGGCAATCCAAGATGTCCAAGAACAATAAGAATAAAATTCCTCAAGCCCATCTTCTGCACAATGATAACTTTCAAACCAGAGTGACATCACAGATTCCTGTCACTTTTAATTTCTCGTGGGTAGAATGAAAATATCGAGGCATATTGAGTATTCAAAGAGAATAAATGTGCAATGAATTTTGGTAACTCTGTACTCTATACTGTAATCCAAAACAAGAATTAACATTTTTTTTTTGTAATTAGTCTACAAACCTTAGCAGAGGCAATTATTTCTCATGTGTATTGCCAGAGATTTTTAACGTCTAAGTAGGGTTTAATAATGTTGAGTCTTTTGTTTGTTATTTGTTTGTTTTCCTCAGTTTTTAAATCAACACAGTGACACATTATTTTATGTTTCAAGATCAGTATTTGGGGATTTTCTTCAAAATTGCTAAGCAGTGGTCCAGTGCATGGATATGTCAAAATTTCACGTCATCTTATTCTACCAAAGAGCAGTTGGCTCTCTTCCAGTTTCATGTTTATTATTAAGGAGCTTGCTGACAATGTTGTTGCACATGCCATTTTGTGGACACAGGTTTTCATTTATCCTCAGACTAGGAATTCTTCTAGGAAGGCAGTATCCCTGGGAAGTTATCACTCAAAGTAGGGTTCTCTAATTCATTATTCCTCTGGGAGTGGATTTGGCCGAGTCATTGAGTAGATGCTGCCATGAGTGTGACATGTTATACTGACAATGAAATCTTTCATGTGGTATTTTATCAAAGTACATAAATATGTAACCTAGATAACATGTGATCTATATGATATAGACTTTTTAGAAAACTACAAACTATTATTTTAAATGCCCCATACGCTACCATTTCTCGAAACTGTCATTTGCCATGAATTTATTGATCAAACAGCATTTTTACAGACTTTGATGAATTCATGTTAGTACTTGTTAAGTCTTACCTAAAATGAAATCACTGCTTAATTTAAAGTAACAACAATGCTCAGCTAAATCCTTCCTTAAATCTCCCACCCGTATAATTATTTCACAGCAATTAGTATAGAGGACAAAGTTAATTTTCTTTTCATGTGGATACCTATATGTTATGTTAAAATGATTTCATTCCCCATTTAATTTGTCTTGGAACCTAGTCTCATATATAAAAATATATATATATATATATATATATATATATATATAT
>CABHPR010155934.1:45642-63660 GCA_902168415.1 Peromyscus melanophrys
TGTGTGTGTGTGTGTGTGTGTGTGTGTGTGTGTGTGTGTGTGTGTGTGTGTGTGTGTGTGTGTGAGAGAGAGAGAGAGAGAGAGAGAGAGAGAGAGAGAGAGAGAGAGATTCTTCAAAATAAAAGGAAATAAACAAGAGTCTGTACAGTCTGTCAGCATATTTTTATGCTATTATGCAGTAATTGATACAGGCAAGACTTTTCAAGCAGCCATAAACTATAATTCATCGCTAGGCAGACCTCAAAGGCACCTGTAGTAGAGGTTAAGATGGAAGTTACTTCTCAGTCTGCCCTCACTCTGAGTGTCTAGATTTGCTCAGGACAGTTACGTACTTACACTGTAGAACACATAAACACAAATAGTGGTCACACAAGTATCAGTGCCCATTGACTAGAGCATCAAAAGACACCATGGATGAGCACCCGTATCCTGCTCTGTGATGTAGATATTTGAGCCTGTCTAGGCCTCTTCCTATAAACACTGACTTCATTATAGGAATAAAAGCATGGAGCAATGGTCCCTGAGGTACTGAAAAATGTCATCAAAATATGTATGAAATACAACTAAGATTAATCATCTATAGTTTTTTTTCCCTGAAAAGATTAACTTATTTTTTCTGTATACATGAGTTATATTTTGCCCTTTGAATTCTGATTGTGTGTTTTATGGAAAATATATTATGTATTTATATACTTAATATAATTATAAATACATATGAGATGCATTATTCCATAGATCCTATTGATATCATTTTATGATATATATACATGATATCTGAATGATTATTGCATGCTACCTCTATTCAAAGTAAATATATGAAATAAGCATATAACATGTGACATGCATGGTAAGTGCTTTATGGCACTTTTTAATTGCCTGTGTATATGTAATGTGATCCTAATCAGTCTTTTGGGTGCTATGTATACTACTTTATTTATTCAGATATGACAAAAATAAGACTTGTAGATTTGATTTAAAACTAAAGCCAACTGAGGCACAGTCTGATACATACTGTCCCCCATCAGTGAGTGGAGTAATTACCAGCTCACAAAGAAATCAGCTACAGTTCTGTAAACATCTGTCCTTGTCATTACTATGAGATCTAAAAAAACATAAAAATCCCAGGGCTTCTTTCTTCTTCTAGATCAAGGACTTCCTCGCTGCCTGTTTTGTCTTAATTTACTTAATCTTTCTGATTTCCACGAGATAAACTGAAGTCAGTCACATTGAAAATTAAAAGAGCCTGATCTATGCAAATGGCTGTTTCTCTTTTGCTTACAAACAGTGACAGGTCTGATTTGGCTGCAGGCATGACGTGACAGATGCCATCTGCAGCTCCCAGTCATGTCACTGGCTTGATCCACAGGATTGAAAGTGTTTCTTTTGGTTGTTTTCTACCTTCAGGCCCAAATCCTGAGGATACAACTGTAAAGGCAAAGAATCAATGCAGCTTTGGATGCCTGACTCATCTGTGATTTTATAATTCTGCTTCTACTTCTCAATTCTTTTTCTATGAAAATTATTTTTTTGTGCTTCAGATGAAGGATTTTGGAAGTCCCTAAGAGAATTGTAGGCTCCATGTGCTTGCACGGCACTTTGTAACAATATGAGCTTATCTCATGATGTCATACCTCCTTAGTCCACACATTTGGTTTAATGTAACTCTGGCTGGAGAAATGGAAATAATATCTTACCATTCCCTTCCTGGATAAAGTAACACGTAATAAATCCTTTAACAAATATCAAACCTTTTATGTAGTAAAGGATTGTCATAAGATCCTCAAAAGTGTCCCAGTTCAGTTCCCAGAGAGTTTCTGTTTCAAATCTGCATCCTCTCCAAAGCAAGGCGCAGGGAAGGTCCTTGGTTTCCAGACGGCAATGCTTTCCTAGCTGAGCTGTGTATTCATCATCATTTCTACATTGACCATCAATACTCCCAGCTTTGTCTGCAATAACAGTACCTATAAAGACAGTACATTCCACACTGGGTCAGACCTCAGGGAAGAACCGATGGAGAGGGGAAAGAAGGAGGGAAGGAGGAAGGAAGGGAGAAAATAAGATAATTAGTTCATATTTCAAAGGAGAAAGTTGATGGGTCCCTAAGTTTCCTAAACTCTATGATTTCTTTTTGTAAAAATACTCATTCTTTTCTTTCTTTTTCCTTTCTTTTCTTTTCTTCAGAGTTTACTCTACTATGGCTTTAAAACCCATTAGAGGGACTCAGATATAAAGGAAGAGGCAGAATTAACTCTTACCTTAGAACATCTTAGAAAAAAAGTTTTAACTTTTAAGAGTGTTTCAGATCTCTGGATGAAATCACATTCTGTTCTCTGAAAATGCAGATCTGAACTTTTCATGAGAAGGCCATGGGGAAGATCTTCCCCAGGAACTCTCTTCAAGCAGTCTGTAAAAAATGAGTTACATTTGCTTTAAAGATGATCATAATACCAAAGTAGCTCTCTTCTCTTCCAGCTTGGGATCACATAGTGTTCTTTCACACTGGCCTTAAATACAGAACTGCAGAATTTCCCTTGTAGAATCCTGTCCCCCCATTGCAACCAGTGCTGGCCTTAAAATTGGAGGTGGACAAATGAGTGAGGAGTTTTTACCAAGCAGCCGGATGATGAAGTATCCACCACTTGAAGACACATGTAGGCTTGTTGTTGTTGCTGTTGTTGTTGTTGTTGTTGTTCTGTTTTCAAACTTCATGAGAAACACACAAGTCAGAAATCAAATCTGTGACCTCAGGTGATAGAGTTAATTATAATTGGATAATGGAACGCAACCTCCGTCTTCACATTGCCCTAGGAGTTTGTCTTAGAAAAGGGGCTCAGATGACTTCTGTTGCCTCACACCATTCCTCTGACTGGGGAGCAGATTCAGGAACAGATTCAATGTGACCTCTCTTCATATATAGCCCAGCTGACCCTCAGTGTCAAGACCTCTGTTTTCTCTTTGTTTTTAGTTCTTTTGTGGTGTTTAACCCCAGATCCCATAACTAAAATCAATCTATCCACTATCACTTCCCCTCGAAGAGTTCTGTTTCAATACCTTCATGACCATTGAACTAGTAAATTGAAGGAAGATTTGAATTATCTCCAACATTGACTACCAATTCCTCAATTCCAACACAGAGACAAACAGCAGTAATTTTTTATTTCTTTAGAGAAAGATGTTTACTTCTCACAAACAAGGCCTGACTCCCCTTCTGGGCTAGGACTAAGTGTAGCTATTATCTTGGGATGGGAGTACACTTTATAGTACTTTTTAAAACATCTGGTTTACTGCATCAGTAGTTTATGTAACTATTCCAGTTAAGTTATTCTGATAGTAGCCAAACCTAAAACAGCAGGATATAGTGTCTTTATGGGCATGATTAATGTGGCACTGAAACACAGCTATGAGTTTTGGCCTTCATTGTAACTGAAAGCATGAGGTTCAGTGTACTTATATGTCCAAGTCACACAGTAAACAGCAGACCCAGAATTCAAAGCTGGTTGCTGTAACTTAAGACTCTATCCACGCACTGTCCTCCTAAGTTTTGTCAAAGGCCTCAGGAGTAGCAGCTTCCTGATAACAACCTCAGTTATCACTAGATCCTTTTTGCCCCACTTAATATAGACCTGTGCATCTAAGATTTGAAAAATAAGATTTTAAGAAAACAATGCCCTTCTCCTATGAGGCAGGCCTATGACTGTTGATCAAGTAAGGCAAGGAAAGGTGCATGGTTCTGATTATCAATAGTTTATGAATTTTCTTTCTCAAGTGTGTGTTTATGAGCTGGTAGGACCCTCCACATCGTCATAGATATTACCACTGCCTTGCCCTGCAAGCCTGCACCTTTGATTCTCGTTCCCCTGTAACTTTAAAGCCGCTGCCAAGAGAGCTCTGCAGTGCTCGGTTTCTGATTCATCTCAGGAGAACAGCTGGAGTCAACAACGCGAAGAGGCTTCCTTTCTTTTTCTTCCAGAATTACTTCTGTAATTATCGCTGTCTACTGTGGGCTGTGGAATATGTCTTTTTTACGCAGAATTGTAGGGGATTTTGCACAAGGTCACCATGCACCTAATTTAAGAAGTAATTACTAACCTCAATTTCTTCTTTTGTTCATACTCCTTAGGAAAATGTGCTCAAATGAAGTTATGTGATTGGCTTGCTAGAATCAGCCCTGATTCTCAGTCACTGTTAAGCTGTGGGTTCTTCTAAATTTCCTACTGGGCTTAAAGAAAGAAAATATGCAATACTTGGTTGATAAGGCAGCTCTCCATCCCAGTTCACTGTGACTGCCTCAGACACAAATGAGATATTTTAACTATAATAAAACGCTTTTGCATAAGACAATATATTCAGACTCAAGAACTAATTGACAAGAAAATATTTATCATTCACTGATTAGAGCCTAACATTGTTAAATTGTTAAAACTCACTATTCTTGTGTAATATCAGACTTTACAGTACAAACAGTCCCTGGAGGACTTGGGGCTTCTTCCCCACTAAATGAGAGGATGAGCAGCACAGAAAAAAATAACTGAGCATAAATGTCTGCCCTTGATCCATACTAGGGAAAAGCCCCTAGTGTGTAGAAAAAATAGAGGGCTAGGGAACACCATTTAAAAGAAGCCAGTGAGATAGGACTTGAGTGAAGTTCTAGCTATTTTGCGACTCTAAATCAGGAGGATCCCTGAAGTGTAGAAGGCCAGGGTGGGCCACATAACTCAATACAAACAGCAATAAACCATCTATGGAGTTTTATGATCAGAATATGGACAAAAGCCCTGTAATCACATGAAATATTCCAGAATTCCGAAATGCCCTTGTTTGGAAGGTTTCTCTACTTAGTGTTTCAGACAACGTGAAGTCACAAGGCCCACTGACATTATTCTCAAGAACCAGAAATCATATGTTCTGCCTTCATTCTTGTACTAAGTCTGGGTGGTAAAGATGATCCATGTCTTAGGGACATTTGTTTCAGGGCTTTTCTTAAGTAGCTTTTTTTTTTTTTTTTTAACAGAGCCAGGAGGATTACATTAAAATAATCTCTGTAGCCTAAAACTCCATGTGTATGTACATGCATCACTTCTGTGTGTGTGAAGAGGTGTCATATGCAGAAAAACGCTAATGCAGAATTACTTTTAATAACAGGAGAAAAGTAGCAGTTAAGTGATGATTTAGGACAAACGTATATCAAAAACTTCTTGCCAATAATTGACTTTACATATTTTCAGATTTATGTACACAGGGCATGGGGTGGGAAATAGACATATTGAAGGCTTTGGTTGAGTTTTCCTATTTATGTAAATCTATTTGCTTACTCAAATATACAGAATTCTTACTTTCTAAATGTTAAACTAATGCTTACTAAAGTCATCCAGGTGTTTCCTGATTCTGCCTGTGTCATGTATATGAAAGGAATATGATGCTAACAGTGTTTCAATCTACCCTATGAATATGATGCTAACAGAGTTTCCATCTACCCTACAGCCTCTCACCGCTCCCTTTGAAGTCATATAGACATAGAGGAATCCTGCTATGTAAGGAGAACACATGCAGGGTTGAGGGCAGTTCTTTGTTTATCAGTGTGGGTTAGCTGAAGAAACTGGGTAGGTCTTGACATGAGAACACGCAGCTGTCCCTTGGGCACAGGACAGAGAAAAGGACTACCACTCCACAAGGGTAGCAGTGATTCCTGTGTAGGTTGTTGAGGGAACTCCGAGCAGTGAGAATCACATCAGGGCTCCCTTCTCTGCAAGAAAACAAAAATGGATTGCCAACACTGAATTCAGTCATACTTCATCAACAAAGCCATTGACTGTAAACAAGTCAGGCCATTGAGTATAGACTGAGAACGGATGTCTAACAAATTCTGAACCCAAGAAATGCTGGCATGGTAGAGTAAGTGAGGGGTTTTACTTTTTGTTAGTTTATAAGTAGTTTTCAGTGACAACTTATGTCAAGGTCTACTGTTTGCCCTACCTGGAGAGTCACCACAGGCTATCTTTGTCCATAACAATTTAGAGACCAGGCCAACTGAGGAACTTTTACTCTGTTACACTTTACCCCAAGGTCAAGTGAGCTAGCTGCCTGTCAGAGGAATTTGGACAATTCCTTCGAGTAGCTACTACTGAACCTATTACAATCATTTTCCAAAACCAATATAGTTTCTGAAGTCCTAGCTCTATTTCTAATCCCTACAGACTGCCAATAACTCAGGTTTTCTGTGTTCCCATCAAGCCCTACCATTCTCACCTGAACCCTCAGATTCTATCATTGCTATGTGCTGACCTGTGCACACACACACACACACACACACACACACACACACACACACACACCCAAGATGCTCTCCCTGAGGGGAAACAAATGTAATAGCTAATAAAAACCCCAGTATAAGACATTAGAAAACTCTCTTCAACTTGTTGGTCAGTGGAGTCAAAGAGACTCTCAAAATAATATACGCTATTTCCATTGCCCCTGTTGCCTTCCAGAACTTGAAGACAAGAACTTATTGTTGACACCACACACTTTAGACACAGGACTTGGAAGAATGGGGATAGAAATGACCAGAAAGCCTCTTCCATGTGGACTGGATCCCATAGTATCTGAAAGTAATCTGCAAGCTACCAAGGGAGAAAGATTACCAGTAGACCTACACCACTGAAAAGCCTAAGAACCACAACAGCTTGACTGCCAACATAACCCCTATTAGGCAATAGCGGGACCTCTAGTTCAGGGTTAACCAATAGCCATCTAATTAGATTAAAGATCTACGCAATTGGAGGGACTTCATGTCTGGTTTTGTAAACCTAGCCAACTAGTTATAGCTGGAGGAGTCGTAGGCACTACAGGAGAACCAACCTACTACTGTCATTTTCCAAAATCAATATAATTTCTAACTATGATCTCAATACATATATCTTTAGATCCACAGATTTGTCTAAGCCTCACCCCTCATCAAGGAAGGTTCTTTTCTGCATTAGATGGAGACTATTACTATTATCCACAACTAGAAAACAATACAGAGAATAAGAGGCTGTGGGCTGTCTAGCCCCAGCTAATACATTTGCAATGCAACACATATCCCCAAGGCTCAGGGGAAACTATGGGAAAGGTTATAAGAAAGATTATAAGAGCCTCACAATATGGTTGCCAGAGCAAGACCCTCATGACAACATCAGTTGGCAAGCCAATGGGGACAGGAAAAATTCACCTAAACCACTCCTAGATGAAGAAAGCCTCATGTGGTCATTGGCTTCTGAGAGAGGAAGAATTAATCCCCTTTTAGGGATGCACTCCTACATAAGATGTTCAATCCCATATGGTCAATCATATATAGCCATACAAAAAATTCTGTGTAGATTCAGTCGGTTGTACATACATATAACAACAGTAATTAAAGGAAAGACATACATTTTGGAAGGAGATCATATGGGGAGTTTGAGTGGTAGGTTGGGTGATAGTGATGTAGATACATTGTTGATGTATGACTTTCTCACAAAATACAATTAATACAATCATGTTGAGCTTGCAGTATAATTTGGATCTTGAATGTCTTCCCAGTCTCATATGTTGAAGACACGATTCTTGGTGATATTGACAGATTATGAAGTCTTTAGGACATTTGGCTTAATGAAAGGAAGTTAGGTCATTGGGTGTGTGCTTTTGAAGGAGATACTGGACTCTTTGCCAGTTCCTGTGCCTGTTATTGCTTTCTAATGGACATGAGGTGAGCATGCTTGCTTAGTGTTTCTACCATTAAATTCTGCCTAATCACAGGCTATGGGGCCAAACACCGGTGGAGTGAATGTGCTCAAACCATGAGTCTCAGTCAGAATCTCCATGTTGTAACTGATAATCCCAGGCATCTTTTCATAGTGATAGAAAGCTGGGTAGCAGCATGAAAAGTCTGGCTGTGGATACATGTAAAACATGCTGAGGATGTTTTCAGTGTAGACCTAAGTGATTTCGTTACCTTGGCAACAGAGTGTGCTGCAACAGCATTTGCAGGAAGATTAGTGTTAGGGTACATTTTCCCAATGTCCTTTGCCCATCGAAAACACTAAGTCATTGAAATGTCACCGAGTGGAGCAGGTAGAAGCCCTGGTCTAGTAGTGTGAATGGGGGGCTTAACAGCTTAGCCTGAAATGAAGAACTCAGGCAAGCACAAGAAGTAAGCTGCCTAGATTTGAATTTTAAATGACTTTGAATTTGAATTTTCAAAGAAAATGTTTTGAAATTACAGTATAATTCTAAAAAGTAACTTTTCTACTTTAATAGGTCTACAGGGATATATAATTCGTGTATTTATTCTTTCGAGACAAAACATCTCAGTGTTCCCTTTTCCAATGATACAGTCAATATACAGACATTCCTTTCAGAATGAATTGTCAACAAATTTAGACCCCGCTTTCTCCTGTTAAGCTTTTGCACACTGTGATGAAGAAAAGAACTCATTTATCCAATTGGGAGTGGGGAGCACATTTGAAAGAAAAGGCAAAGCTTTAAATTCAGATTTACATACCTCTTATACCACTTCCCTAACATTCATCCACCCTGTGTCTCCTGAGCAATTAGCTTCTCTTAATTGCTATTGGGCTTCAAAAAATAGTGGTTTTTACAGCAGGTTCCATGCTGTTATTGAGGAACAAAGACAGATTTAGAAGTATCTAAATCGTTGAATGCACATACTCACGTACAGAGATGGACTCTGCATGACTTTCCTACTCTTAAAATAGCACTTCCTATTCTGCACTTGAAACACCAACCATCTTTTCAGAGCAATTTTAAATACTACCAAACATGTTCATTTCTAAATCTGTGTGATAAGTGGTGGGATTGTGTGATATCACCACTCAAATAGTGTGGAGAATTAGGTGAGGTTTTGCTATGGGTCCTGCAAAGTGACCTTGAAGTGCTTACACTAGTTTAAATCGCAAAATGAAGATTAATCAATAAAGAAATGACTTCTGGATTTTAATAATAAAATTCTGAGTCCAGCAAAAGGGCTGAGTGGGTAAAGGTAGCTTACTGCCTGACTACAAATCTGTCCATTAGAGTTCAATTCCCAGATCCCATGTAAATGTAGAAAGAGAAGAAGGACTCTACATAGTTTTCTTCTTACATCACACACATACCATCAACCCACCCTTGCCTCTATCATGCACATATGAAAATACTAATACATCAAAATCAAGTTTAAAAATTATAACATTCCTTTAGAAAAGCCAAATAATAGTCAAACAAATGGCTAAAAGCTACTGCATGTGAGAACATTTGACCATGTTCCATAAGGGTTTCCATTATGATCTCTTTTGCATGGCACACACTCAGTATTGCCCAGAGAGCATGGGTAGGATAGATAGTATCTTTTTGGAGTCATTGAAAGAAAAACAACATGAAAGGAAAATCTTTGCACTTGTGGTTAAGAAAACGTGCCTAAAAATGGGCCATTTATTTGCCCATTAACTTTGTTAATGTTATTTGGATGATTTCACAGGTCTACTCTGACCTTAGATATTAAACCATTTACTGCTCCAGTCTTACTGGAGCATCCCATTTTTTAAAATTCTTATTACACTATCTATATGTATACCCCAAAGTAGCCATTCTTCCCTCAGTTATACCCTTCTCTGCATCAAGGGAGAAAACAGGCTACTTCTTTCCACTGTAACCTCTAAATATCTTTACTTGTGTTTCTATCCTATAAACTACCAGGTAGACCATTGAATATATTCTTAAATATTTAGATAAGTCAGCTTTCCTGAAGGGGAAATAACTTTTCTGCTAGCTTTCCATTACCAGAATGAAAGAAGAGAATTTTCTAGGAACATACAGTAAACACAGATATCAGTCAGTCATGTTATTACAACTTAGCATAATGGTGGGACAGACAACTCAATATTTGTAAGTATTAGAAAAAAAAAAAAAAACCAGAAAACAAAAACAACAACAACAAAAAACTTAGCTGATGATTAATTTCTCCTGAAACCTAAAATAAATCTCAGAAACATTTCCTGCTCAAGATTTTTATTAGGCTCTTGGAGAAGGGCATTAGCTGAATGTCCTGTAAATCTTCCTGTAACTTAGAAATATTCAATACACTCACTCACTGGTAAAGTTAACTTCCATTCAATGGTAAGGCTAAAAGCCTCTGCATGCATTCACATTTGAATCCACTTTGACTTATTTTATTAAGAACATTTTTCTGCAGAGCTAGGGAATAGTTGTGTGGTTAAGAGAGCTTGCTGCCCACTCATGAGGACTTGAGTTCAAATCTTCAGCACTGACATAAAAGTCTAGGCACTGCCATGCAACTGTAACCCCACAAGCAATGGTAGGAGAGATAGGAGGAAAGGGGGTGGGCTCAGTGAAATATCCTGTCTCAAGTGACAGATGAGGACATTATTTATGTGCATACACACACAAACACACACAGACATTCTCTCACAGTCATACACACTCATGCACATGCACACACATGCACGCACACACGCACACACATACTGCTAGAGAAGTCGGAATCAAATCCAATTTAGTGGCAGAAAGGACTTTCAAATCAACAAACCAGGACACTAGCTGGGTAACACTCTGATCTCTCGCAGGGCTCTCTAGCAGCCACATTCATGTTTTTTTTTTGAGAACACTCATGAATAAAAAAAAATTCCTCAAAGATGGAGCTGTATAGTACTTAAAGGATGTTACGTCAGATTTGTGTGTGTGTGTGTGTGTGTGTGTGTGTGTGTGTAATTTAATTTTTGCTTCCTCACTTGCCTTTTCTTTTTTACCTTGCAAGACACTCAAATCATTGAAAATTATAACCAGCATTTTCCAGTCCATTAAAATGAAAGCAAATAATACACTCCTGATATTTTCAAAAGCATTTACATAATAAATCACTTTGTGTTTTATAATGTGTAATATAGTCCCTGTCAGTTTCAAAGGATTATCCAATTGAGAGAAAAAGAGGAAAATATAAATAAAACAACAAAAAAGTAAATCTGTAACTTAAACCATGATAAGAGACATCTGAGGGTCAGATAACATTCTTTATATTTTCCTTTGTATTACAAGTAAAATTAATCAAATTATTACATCAAGTCAAAGGAAAACAACCTGAGATCCAACATTCAAACACAACTGTGAGTATTTTGCTGATTCATTGTAGTTCTTTTCAAAGTATCCCTTCAGTTACCATTACGTAGGATGTGTAATTGTGCTTTTATTTTTACACAAAAGCAAGCCTTGTCATATGAATTTGAAGACAAAAGTCCTATAAAGAACCAAAGTGGTGGTTACTTTACTTTGTGCGTTTTTTACTTTTCAGTTTTCTATAGGAAATGTAAAAGGGAAGAAGAAAAGGAAAGCAGCTGTGCTCTATTTTTTGCCTGTGTCTGATAAAAGGAACCGTGTGATGTCAGTGGGAGCAGTTATGTTTGCCTAGAACTAATCTAATGGAAAGTCATAGGATACAGTTTACAAGGACAGATAGGAAATCACACTGAGTAGCCATGCTGACTTCCACATTGTAATGAATTCTCCCAGAAAAGCAAGAATAAATGCAGAGCTTATCCTGACCATAGTCCGAATATTGATTAAATGAGTCTCCTTTATGGGGCTGCCTACTACAGCAGTGATAATTTCACTCAAAGGGGAACGGCACTGTAGGAACCTAACTGATCATTAATCTCCTGACAGTTGTCATTTCCACATGGGAAATCATCAGTGCCAGTACTTACCTGTACAGTACTATGCAGTAGGCCACCAATCTCTGCTGTAGATGTAGGAAGCAAATCCAGCTGCAGAAGTCTAATGATGCTTGAGAATTAAGAAGTGTTTCTGAGGTCTTACAGTCTCTCTTAGCAGGTCTTTATAAACGTGGAAGCAGAAACAAGGGTCGAACCAATGAGACTCTGAGATCTGAAAGTTGATCAAAGCCTTCCTCCCCCTGCCTATCTCACAACTTATCAAAAGTCTCCATGGGCTAATGAAAACAGATGGGCACAATGGGGCTGAATGTTAACTCTTTTGCATTGCCTCTAGATTCCAGTCTCTAAATTCCCTTAAATCCAGCATCCCTACCATTTTTCTCTTTTTCTAATGCTCTGTCCTTTGTCTTCAACCAAGCTCACTGAATTTAACTGTTTAAATCTTCCAGAATTCATAATTCATTGTTTTATCCTTAAAAAAATTCAGCTATCATTGCCTCTGTTTTTCAGAGGGGGATGTGCACCCCAGTCTGATTAATGATCAGAGTTGTGACCTCTAAGTAGCAGAACGAAGGTTTAATCCCCTTTCTGTTCCACCTCATAACCAGTTTTCTGTGTATGTATATTGTGGTGGTCTGAATGAGAATTGCCCCCCTAGGCTTATACATTTGACTCATCCTGGAGTGCGCTGCTTGAGAAAGATTAGAAGGTGTGGCCTTATTGGAGTAGGTGTGGCCTTTTTGAAGGAAGTATGTCACTATAGTGTGCTTTGAGGTTTCAAAAGTCCAAGCCAGGCCCAGTCTCTCTTCCTGTTGCTCACTAATCTGGATGTGGAACTCTCAGCTACTTCTCCAGCACCATATCTGCCTGTGTGCCACCATGCTCCTTGCCATGATGCTGATGGACTAAACCTCTGAAACTGTAAGCCAGCCCCAATTAAACATTTTCTCTTATAAGAGTTGCAGTGGCCATGATGTCTCTAAACAGCAATAGAACACTGACAAAGACATTATATATTATATATATATATATGTGTGTGTGTGTGTGTGTGTGTGTTATATATATATATATATATATATATATATAAATATATGATATATATATATAAAAATTTTTAGTATAACTAAATAACATACAGGAGCAACTTTAAGTACAAAAGGCTTCATTTTGTTTTTGAGCTCACGGGGTCAGAGTCCATCATGGCAAAGAAGACATGGCAAAGAGCTTGGTCTGTAGTGACTGGACTGAGTGATAGCTACTTGTTATATGACACACTAAGAAGCACAACATTTGACCAAAAGTGGGCCTCCTTTAATCTTCCAGGCCTGATCCTGTGACCCTGTATCAACCAGCTAAGTTCAAATCCAAAAGGCTCTATAGCTTCTGAAAGTATCGCCACAAAAGGCCAGATGTTTAAACACAAGAACCTGCATGGGCTGTTCCACATCTAAATGGTAACACTCTTCCCCTAGTTCCAATAGTCTCATGCAAAATCCATTCAATAGAGCTTCAAAAGTCTCCAAAGTCTTAACACCTCCAATACTGTAGGAAAATAAAGTCTCTTCTGAGATTCAAGACAAACTTATCTGTAGACTACTATAATTAAAAAAACAATAGATGATGATGAAGATAGATAAATATAGATAGATGATAGATAAAGATATAGATGATAGATGACAGATAGATGATAGAGATAGATGATAGATAGATAGATAGATAGATAGATAGATAGATAGATAGATGATAGATAGATGACAGATAGATAGATGATAGATAGATAGACAGATAGATGATGATAGATAGATAGATAGATAGATAGATAGATAGATGACAGATAGATAGATGATAGACAGATAGATGATAGATAGATAGATAGATAGATAGATAGATAGATAGATAGATAAAGGTATAAAATAGCACATAGTTAGTATTTCTATTCTAAAAGAGAGAAACAGGAAGCTAGCAAGGAAAGATCAGTTCAAGGCAGAAATCAAGCAGCAAAAACAGGAAGTCCTGAGGCTCCATATTCAATGTCTGAAGCTCATGTAGACATGTCATCTTGGCAACAATGTACTGAGTAACTTGCCTCTGAAGTGCTTAGTCCTGCAGCATAGGTGGCCTCTCAGCTGACCCTACTTCCAGTGTTCTACATCTTTCTAGCATCATCAACACTCCAGCATCCCCAGCGCAAGCTAAGGCTTACCTTCACCATGTCTCATACTCGCTTCTCCTGCTCTCTGCAGGACCATCAAAGCTATCCATTGTCTGACCCCATAGGCAATAGACCCTTGGCCTTGGACTCCATGATCTGTAATTCTTAGACTCTACATGCTGGAAAAGCAGCATGTTGTTGTAAATGCCAAGTTTCAATGGCAGCTCATGTGAGCTGTATCATGATCCCTTAGACTTCTGCAAGATAGGCCTCTGAAGGCATATCTGGCCCAACCAGGGAAAAGTGTTTCTTATGTGATGCTGTTTACATAGGAAACTCCTGAAAAATACTCCCTTTTCAGATTAACATGAATTTTTATGTCCTGGAACGTCTAAAAATATAATTTATTTATAAGTAATTACATTTTAAACTTTAGTTTTGGAGACTTTGTTTTATGACTACTGTATTTATATCATCTCAACCCACCCCTCTCCAGCCTCTAACTCCCCCTGTTTTTCTCCCCTCTCAAATTGATGACTGTCTCTTCTATGATAATTATTATGAATATGATGAAGTCTTGCCCTCTAGGTACCTAAAGTCCCCTTACAACAAAGCTCCCCGTTTTTCTTTTTTTTTCTTTTATTTTTCTTTATTAAGAAATTTTCTACTCACTCCACATACTATCCACAGGTCCCCTCTCCTCCCTCCTTCCACTCCCCCCCCCGCCCTCTTTCCCAAGCCACCTCACATACCCCAAATCGAGGTCTCCCATGGGGAGTCAGCAGAGCCCAGCACACTGAGCCTAGGCAGGTCCAAGTCCCTTCCCACTGCACCAAGGCTGTGCAAGGTATCACACCACAGGCACTGGGTTCCAGAAGCCTGCCCATAGACCAGGGACAGATCCGGATCCCCCACAGATTCAATGCAATCCCCATGAAAATCCCAACACAATTCTTCACAGACTTGGAAAGAACAATATTTAACTTCATATGGAAAAACAAAAAAACCTAGGATAGCTGAAAGAATCCTGTATAATAAAGCAACCTCTGCAGGCATCATGATCCCTGACCTCAAGCTCTACTATAGAGCTATAGTAATAAAAACAGCTTGGTACTGACATAAAAATCGACATGTGGACCAATGGAATCGAATTGAAGACCCTGACATTAACCCACACACCTATGAACATCAGATTTTCGACAAAGAAGCCAAAACTGTACCATGGAAAAAAGAAAGCATCTTCAACAAATGGTGCTGGCATAACTGGATATCAACATGCAAAAGATTACAAATAGATCCATATCTGTCGCCATACACAAAACTCAAGTCCAAGTGGATCAAAGACCTCAACATAAATCCAGTTACACTGAACTTGATAAAAGAGAAAGTAGGAAGTAGTCTGGAATGAATTGGCACAGGAGATCACTTCCTAAATATAACACCAGTAGCACAGACACTGAGAGCAACAAATAATAAATGGGACCTCCTGAAACTGAGAAGCTTTTGTAGAGCACAGGACACGGTCAATAAGACAAAAAAGACAGCCTACAGAATGGGAAAAGATCTTCACCAACCCTACATCTGACAGAGGGCTGATCTCCAAAATATATAAAGAACTCAAAAAGCTAGACATCAAAATACTGAACAATCCAATTAAAAAATTGGCTACAGAGCTTAACAGAGAATTCTCAACAGAAGAAGCTCCCCATTTTCCTTAAATGACATGGATGTCTAACAATTTTAGCCAGCTTGTCCACATCTGCCCATCTGCAAGGTCAAGATCATGTGTATTGTTTCCCTCAGAACACTTCACATTTTTCAAGTTTTCATGCTCTGTTTTTTTGCTCAGAGTCATTACTGTGAGCCTGGATACACACACTGAGCAGCATCTACGCTACAATCTGAATGCTATACATCTTGATAGTCCCTCCACCAAAAAAATTAGGGCATGGCTTTTGAATTTAGTCTCACTTAGATATTTAGGATGTGAAGAGAATATAGCTCGGTTATTTGCCAGAGTGTAATATGAATGACCTCTTGTGAAATTTCCGAGAGCATCTCTGTTCACCTCTGAAGCTTCAAGAACAGTCTTTGCCATTTGTATTCGTATCACATTCTAGTCTACTAAACCCACGGCAAGATGGCACATTAGACTCTGTTTACCCCACTAGACTAACGCTTCTCTTACAAGAGGCTGCAAAGTCTTCCACAGTTCTTATCTGTTTGTCCTTGAGCAACATGGTCAGGTTTGCAACAGAAACAGTCCATATTTCTCATCAGTAATTTTCTGTACTTTTTACTTATCTCTGTATTGTTTTGGGTGAGTCTGCGGAATGTCTGGACAATAACTCACAGGGAGAGAGCCTCTACTTGACACTGAGATTTTCATTCATAACTCATGTCTTCAGGGAGCAGCATTTTCACCAATGTGGGATACTTCTGTTCAATGTGTATAGTGGGATCTCATGCGGTTTCTTCATACATTGTTCATCTTAGTTTTCACTTCCCCAGCCCCTACCTCCATCCTTCATAAATCTTTAGCTTCCCAGTATCTACCTCCTTATCCTTTTTGCATATATTCTACTCTCTATTCTTGCAGTATCTTTTTCTTTACTTGGACTGTAAGATAATAGGTTTGTCCTGAGTCCTCGTCTGGCACTTCATTTGCCCATCTCTGTTACTACACTACCTGAATGAATGCTATTATTCCCTCCCTAAATTAGTCTCCCCCACAAATGGCCTGTTTCCGAGGTTCCACGTGTCCCCGGTGTTAGAAAGATTTAAAGCTAGAACTCTCATGTGGGAGAAGACATGTGGTCTGTCTTTTTAGGTCTGGATAACCTCACTCAGTATAATTTTTTGTTCTGTCTTCATTTTGATTTGTGATGTTTACTTTTGTTTTAGATCTCCTTTTCTGTTTCCTGATATCCTTGAACTTCCCTAATAACCTTGAACTTTGATATTGATCCATCATCATGTAAATACCCACCCTGTAAGTTAACTATGTACTATCCTTGTATCTTTACTATTCTTGTCACAAATGAAATGTCATCATGAATGGAGTTGTCAGAACTGGATTGTTATTTCTTAATTTTCTCCTTCCAAAGACTACATAAAGATTGATATTGAAAGTTTTTATTTTACTTTATTTTGTGTGTCTGTGGGTGTCCTTGCGAGTTTATGCACACCTCCTGTGTGCTTGCCCTCAGAGTCCAAAGGGCCTTGAATCATCTTGAACTGAGGGTACAGATGGTTATGAGCTCCTGATGTGGGAATCAAACCTGGGACTCCCGAAACAACATTAAGTTCCCTTAACAGCCTAACCAGCTCTCCAGCCGCTACATTCATTTTGTTATCTTCAGTTCTTGCTGCAGTGAATTATGGTTAAATGATTATCTCAAATGGAAACACATTGGAATCTCATTTCATCCTTATCACATAGGCTCACCATGTGACCTTGCTCAACTTTTCTAAAACCTCTTGGTGGCATTTCAAAGGAAGTTATGAAGAATAAAGGAAAGATTTCTTGTAAAATATGCTATATGAAATGGGCAATCAAGGCATGTCAATCCACAAGTTAAGGTAGCACAAAAAAGGAATTTCAGATCAAGCACCTCTTACAGACTTCTGTGAAATCCACTTCAGAAGGGTCCCTAAGAGGCAAGCATTCTCACATGAGATAATATCTTTCGGCATGCACCACCTTGAACTTGCCAAATATCTATTAAAATCAGAGCAACCATGTTAAAAGGAAGGTCCTTCAAACAAGCAGAATTCAAAAGAATTGTTCATTTTATTTTACCCTTTTGAAAGTATCAATAATCATAATATTGACAACAACAATAATAACAGTAACAATAATATTTATTAAGAATTGTTGACTAGAAAGATAGAAGCATTGTGATGGTTTTAATTGCCCACTTTGCACAATCTTAAATAACCTAGGAAGAAAGTCTAACTGAAGAAGTATTTGGATCAGGTTGCCTCATGGGCATAACTGTGTGGTATTGCTTTGATTGTGTTCATTGGTGTGCAAAGACCAAGCCCAGCATGATGGCACCATTCTGTGGACTATAGGAGTGTATATATATGTATACAGAGAGGGCTGAGCAAGCGTAAACTTTCATGCATGAACTCTCTCTCTCTCCTCTCTCTCTCTCTCTC
>CABHPR010155935.1:0-10555 GCA_902168415.1 Peromyscus melanophrys
TTTTCCTTTTTTAATTAAAAATTATATAAGTATATGAGTGTTTTGTCTGCATGTATATGTATGTCTGTGTGTCATGTATGTGTGCCTGGTGCCTGTGGAGGCCAGAAAAGGGCCTCCGATTCCCTGGAGCTGGGGTTATAGATAGCTGTTATGTGGGTGCTGAGAATCAAATTTGGGTCCTCTGGAAGAGCAGTATTCTTAACCTTTGAGCCATCTCTCCAGTCCCTGGAAATTTTCTAATGATTAATAGTACTTTGAGAAATTTCTTATTAAACAAATGTTTAAGTTTAGATTTTCACAATTTGGTATTATAAGTTAAGACTCAATCAACTGTTTTCATAGAAGTTTGGAACTTATGATGTATCTGAAAGTCAAATCTGGTACTAGGCCAACACTACTGTTGTCAGCTCTGTCTGTTCCTAGAAGAGGAGGTTGTTCCTCTGCCTTAAACATCACTAACAAGACTGACAGCAAAGTACTAACTCCAGGATGGTTGTCCTCGTTGTTGATGTGAGAGGCAGGAAGGACTTTGCCTGATTGTCAGATGTCAAACCATGTGTTGTGGAATAATCTTTTTATACACTATGAAGATGTGTCACTCAAATTGGTTTAATAAAAAGCTGAACTGCCAATATCTAGGCAGGATTTCCTATGTAGGTAGATTTTTCTGTCCCATCTGCCAGCTCCCAAATAACCACATGGAGACTTCATATTAGTTAAGAAAGCTCGGCCCATAGCTTAAGCTTATTTCTAACTAGCTCTTATCACTTAAACTAACCCATTTCTTTTCATCTACTTTCTGCCTTGTGGCTTTATTACCTCATCTCCGTATGGCCCATCCTGCTTCTTCTCCATCTAGCTGGTGACTCCCCTTCTTCCTGCTGTCTTCTGTGCCTGGAAATCCTGCCTAGCTATTGGCCATTCAGCTTTTTATTAAACCAATCTGAGTGACACATCTTCACAGTGTACAAAAAGATTATTCCCCAACAACCATGTTTCTGTTATAGGCAAATAAACTAATGTAATGGCCTTATAAAGAAAGGCCCAACTGGCCAGATCAGCGGAGTTCAAGGCAAGACTTGAGAAAAACATCACCATTGTCAGAATCTTTTTTTTTTTTTTTTTTAAATCACAAGATTTGGGCAAAACAGAAGGTTAGATAAAATGAGCAACAATGCTTTAGGGATAAATGAGAAACAAAGAACGATTTCAAACAGTAGAAGTGGCCTTTCAGCCCTCTTTCATCTTTTACAGGCCCCCCTCCTCTACCTCATTAGATTGCTCAGGGTCATCTGTTGCTCAGGTTCGTCTGTGTCCGGCTTGTGCTTCCATACAGACATTGGTACTTGTCTCTGCATTGGTCCACAGCTAGCCAAGTGTACCAGACTTTTTTTTTTTTGCCAGGGTGGGGGTGGGGAGGGGGGCAACCAACTCCCAAATCATGACAGAGACATATTATTAGTTTGGAGTGCTCAGCCCAGCTTAGCACGTTTCTGGCTAACTCTTCAATTAGCCTATTTCTCTGTATCTACCTTTTGCCTCGGGGCTTGTTCCCGTTCTTATTTCTGTGTATCTTACTTTCCCTGTTTCTGGTGTCTAGCTGGCTGGCATCTGCCTGGCTTTTTACCCCCGGCATCTCTGTTGTTCTCTTCTCCTTCTTCTTTTCTCATTCCTCCCTTCTTTTTGAGCCTAGATTTCTCCTCCTGTTTATCCTCTCTGCCCGCCAGCCCCACCTATCCTTTCTCTGCCTAGCTACTGGCTGTTCAGCAATTTTTTAGACCAATCGGGTGCCTTAGGCAGGCAAGCTGAAATAAATGCAGCACATCTTTTTCTAAACAAATGCAGCATAAACAAAAGTAACACACTTTTACACAGTTTAAGTAATATTCTGCAGCATAAACAAATGTAACACGTTTTTGCCTAGTTGAAATAATATTCTCAGCTGGGTGGTGGTGGCACACGCCTTTAATCCCAGCACTCAGGAGGCAGAGGCAGAGGCATCTCTGTGAGTTTGAGGCCAGCCTGGTCTACAGAGTGAGATCCAGGACAGGCACCAAAACTACACAGAGTTTGGTCTTGGAAAAACAAAACAAACAAACAAAAAGTAATTTTCTACAGCACCGAGCATGAATTGTTATGTTCACATTGTTTTTCAAATAGAGTTTCAACGATGACCTTTCTTGGAGAATTGAACTCAGGCTTTTAAAAAGAGCTTCCAGAATTTGTCAATTATAGTCTTTCTTTACCCTTCTGCATGCAGGGAGACACAAGATAGTGCTCATGGCTTGCCTGTCCTTTCATTTCCATCTCCTACCCTGTAGCTCTTTGCTCTCAAGACTCGCCGGTCTCTACGAGGTTCTGTAGCTGCAGAGGTGACCCCAGGACACTTGGAATCACTGCTATGTAAGTGAAAGGTGTTGGTAGAGCTTGTTGACACTTTGGAAATTGTCTCAACTTGTTACTCTCTCTGCCCTCAGCCTTTCCCGTCTACTTCTTCAAGATGGGATTTGGGGCTGGCTATCTTGGGATCCTGAGGAGATGAGCCCACCCTAAGGACACACAGAGCAGAAAGGTAAAAAGCCTACCCAGTTCTCAGGAGGTATATTATTAGCTCTGGTCAGCTTACCTCCAGACTCCTGGTTATGACTAATATGCTAGAGTAATAATAGCCTAAAGTTGTTTGAAATTTCCCTTTTCGACTTCTTGTTACCTACCAGTTTACTTCCCATTCACAAGAATGTTTGAGAGCAGAAATTTCAGAAGCAAAGAAAACACTAGAGCCTTTAATGAATGGTATTTCCCTAGGCTAACTTGCTTAATTATGAGAATGTTTAGTTAATATACAAATTATGAAGCTTGAAATAATTGGCTCTGATCAGCATCCTCATTATTATCATTAAAGAGATTTTTATTCGGTATTCATTTGCACAAGGAAATCTGCTCAGCTGTTTACCTGGTGAATTACTTTCTATGTGGGAGAAGGTTCTCTCAGGCTGGGAGATCATTGAGAAAATGAATGACTTTCTCCAAGCTGCTACTGCATGTTGGCACTATGTGCATCAGCCTTGTAGCAAATACTCCAAATAAGAACAGTTATTTATGAACATTCAATATGATTTAATACCTATGCAAAGCAAACTCAAAGCTGTCACCTCATTACATCTTTTATAATAATGTCATTTCACTCTAAGTCCTGAGTGATTTCTTGAGGGCGATAGGAAATGACATAGTCATGGTTAGCAAGCTGGGGATTTCTTCTCACCGTGGGCAAGCCCATGGGTGCTTCACACTGTGGATATCATCTGTTCATCTGTTGAAGCAGAAAAAAAGAAGTTGACAGCGGCTTTATATACAAAGAACAGAGCCCCTTGTGTGTACTTACAGCACCCGGCAGCTGATAAGAGTTCAGGTCTATCTATTCTCAAGGGATACGGGATTGGGCGAATTGACTATCCACATGTCAGGAATATATCCTTTTCTCAAGGACAAGAGCTTGAAGCTTTTTTGTGTTTATCAGAAGTGTACTGTAGATGTTGAAAAATATTTCTGTTGAAACTTCATGGGCTAAGTCTCAGATTGCACTTGGTCCTAAGAACGGAGAGTGAAGGCGCGAACCTTCTCCAGTTTGAGGAGTTTTAGGCAGCTGTGTTTGGGCTCACTGGAGGGAGAGCTACATGATGGCTGCCCTGGCCTTCCGCGTGGCATACCTTGTCCCCTTCCTTGCTTTTTTTGCTGATTTACACATTGAATTTTGGGCACCATTTTCCGTTAGTTTGTGTAAACCTTGGCTGACCACTCCATCTTGGGCATTATATAAATCTGTCTTTGTTTTTAATCGGCGTTAGTTCAGATTAACTTCTTTGTAAACAGCTCTGTGCTCTCAGATAAGTTGTTTAAGTGATAAAAATGTTTAATTCTTCACTAAGTAAACTAGCCTCAGAGGTGATAAATAAAGGGCCAGCAGGAATCTTTCTCGTTCCTTGACCCAGCTCCCCTAAAAGAGGCTCTATGTTTTTATGTTCAAAGTAGAAGGAGAGGGCTCATTTCTCGACTTGTAAGGAACTGTCTGGTAAACACTACCAACAATGCTGCTTCATGCCATTAACCAGGTCTTCAAGAGATGACCACATCTAACTTCAAGGGAGGCTGCAGAATAATGTCCAGAGTCTGGTCCCTGGATGCCTCCTAAAACCAGACTCGAGATTCTGATCCTAGGCAGGAAGAGAATGACTAAGGAGAAGAAATGAATAGTCCCTGCTGCCATTTGTAAACAACTGTAAATGAGGGTGTGGCTACTTGCGAATGTGCTGGTTACTGGCATATGGGCTATATATAACCTTTGTCCCAGTTAGCACTTCAAGTGCTCGCTCCACTTCCTGGGGGTTTATGGGAGCCAGATGGTGGCCAGTTACCAGCCATAGCGGTTTATATTTTCTCTCCTTTGGTTTGTCTGACTCTATGGACAAAGAACAGACCCCGATTTATCTTATTTTGCTTCTAGACCTCATCCTATGAAGTGAAGTTGTTTTCCAGTAGGATGAACCTCACCTTTTTTTTTGCTTATTTTTGAAGAGTAGATAGATGTGTTACAAGTATAAATCTCATTTCAGGACGCAGACCGATTGGTGTCATGCCACGTATTAAAGACCTCTGCTTTCTATTTGAACATAGAATTTTGAAAGTTCCACAGCTGTGAAAGTAGTTAGAAAGAATCCCCAAAAAAGTTCTTCTAAAAGCTCCTGTCTCTACAAACAATGCTTATCATTGCAGTGACCAGGCGCAGGACCCCCTTTTGTGTTACTTAGGACAATGATAACCTTTTGGAGTTTCCTCAAGAGCCAGGATGCCAAAAGATATCCCTGCCAGTGCTTCCCAATGACTCATTAGTGAGAGGTCATAAAGGCTGAACAATTAGATGATTTTCATTGAAACTTCTTGAGGTCTCCTAACAGGAGGTTTTAATATTTAAAATACTTACTAGCAGAAGTTCTTTTCTTAGGAGGAACGGGATTTCAGGTGCAGATTATGATATGATTCTCAAAATAAAGACAATATATATGCCTACCCGTTACATAAAAAGGGAATTCTTTTCCTCTGACTTAAATTCCAAGAAAGCTGTGGAAGCGTAATTTGTTTACTTTGGACTTTTGGATGAAATAGCACCACGGCACACAGAGACCCGAGGAGATCTGCTACCTCCAAAGACTATGAGTCTTTCTCTTCTGTTGTTAGACCATGGTGCTGAAGGCGTGAAGTGCCACAGAGTAAAGCGATGTTAACAACCGCTCAACGATTCCCATATGACTCTCTTTAATTCACCTCAACTCCGCACACTGCAATAAATCAATGGAATTCAATTTAATTAAACCCTGATCAATTATATGGTGGAAGCATAAAAAGAACCTGCTTCTATTGGGGAGACCATGTATGTATGCTCAGAAGGGAAGAGGATGAGTCAGGCTGTTTAAATGCCGAGGTGCTCGACCTGGGACTCAGTTGTGCCCGCATCATAGTGCTTGCTTGACTTTAACTGGATTTGCAGAAGAGCTTCCCAAAACACCCTCAGGAGATGATTCCTGGCGCCGGCATATCACCTTCCACAAAGGTGAAATTTGAGGTGATTTTTTACAGAAAAATAAGCATGACATCAACATTTTATCTGTGCATGCCAAGTATGAGATAGAAATTAACATTTTTGTCATTGGGTGGGAGATTTTTTTTTTAATCTCATGCTTTCCTGTAACCCTGGAATAATGTGTAATGACCATGTATTATTTAATCTATTATAAAACTGTAAACATAGTCTTTGATGAATCTAGGCATTGAATTACTGAGTTGTTCATGGCTACTTCTGAATGTTTTGTTCTTTTTTTCTCTTTCTTCAATTTTCTTTGACTACTAAACAGTCTCATTAAGTATAATGTATGTAATAAAAATTGGGTTTTAGAGCGGTGATGGCACATGCCTTTAATCCCAGAAACTGGGAGGCAGAGACAAGCGGATCTCTGTGAGTTTGAGGCCAGCCTGGTCTACAAAGTGAGTTTGAAACCAGCCTGGTCTACAAAGTGTGTTCCAGGACAGCCAGAGCTCTTACACAGAGAAACCTTGTCTCAAAACAAACAAACAAATAAATAAATAAACAATAGAAGTAAATTCAGGTTTTAGTCCCAAACAAAGAGCTGAATTCATTATGGCTTCCAAGCAAAATGTCCTTTGATTACACCATGGCTCACTTGACCCCCTCAAGACTGCCGAAGTGAGGTACCTGCAATGTGTCCCTTGCTTGCGATTCTAGGATGATGCCAAGTACTCGGTATGCCCTTGACCAACATCATCCTTCAGTCTTATTTGTTTTGGTGATTACTTTTCATGGAGGGAGTGGCTGAAGAAAACCTTTCTGTCATGGTAGTAAAAATACCACAAGGAGCCGGTCGGTGGTGGCACATGCCTTTAATCCCAGCACTCGGAGGCAGAGGCAGGCGGATCTTTGTGAGTTTGAGATCAGCCTGGTCTATGGAGCGAGATCCAGGAAAGGCACAAAGCTACACAGAGAAACCCTGTCTCGAAAAACAAAAAACAAAAAACAAAACAAACAAAAAAAATCACAAGGGCTCTATAGCGGAGTGGGGGTCGGAGCCAGGCTATCTGGTTGTTGCTCATACCGGAGGACCAGAAAGCAGGATAACAACAGCTTTCAGCTACTTACAGTCCCTAAGTGGCTCTTCTTAGACTCTGTTGACTTATCTGTAAATAACGGGGCTGATGACTGTCTCCCCCTCAAGGGAAAGAAACTGGTGCTATGAGGCTGAATTGAGACAATGGGTGAAAGCGTGTTTGCATAATGCTGAGCTCAAAGTACGCCGCAGTAGATGCCAGCCAAGGACAATGATGACTATTCGGACAATAGCAATGGAGACCATTGTGTGTGTGGTGTACAGGTGCATGTGTGTGCCTGTGCTCATGTGTGCATGTGTGTGTGGAGGCTGGCAGTCAACACCAGGTGTGTGTGTGTGTGTCCACAGGTGGATGCCTGTGCTCATGTGTGCATGTGTGTGTGGAGGCTGGTACTCAATACCAGGTGTGTGTGTGTGTGTGTGTGTGTGTGTGTGTGTGTGTCCACGTGTGTGTGCCTGTGCTCATGTGTGCATGTGTGTGTGGAGGCTGGCAGTCAGCACCAGGTATGTGTGTGTGTCCACATGTGCGTGTCTGTGCTCATGTGGACATGTGTGTGTGAAGGCTGGCAGTCAACACCAGGTGTCTTTCTCTATCACATTTTACCTTACATTTTGAAATGAGTTCTCTCTCTGAACCAGAGACTCACCAGTTCTGCTAGCCCGGCTGGCCAGCAATCCTTCGAGACCTCCCCATGTCCATCTCCTCAGGGTTTACAGGCATCCACCACTGCTCCCTGAATTTAGATGCCTAAGCTTGTTGAGCAAACACCATACCAACTGAGCCACCTCCCTGGACCCCAGGAGAGATCACTCAGGTCAATAACTTCCTTCATTCCCTGTCACTTGTTTCGCATTTCCCCTGGTTGAGCTTGTGTAAGCCTTGAACATAACGGATTATAAAAGGTTGGGATGGATGGAGACAATGGATGCAAGTGTTCTGTATGTGCTAAGCTCCAATTAGACAGCCAGTGGATGGCGGCTGAGGACAGTGACTAGGAACAGCTATTTGTACAATAGTTCAAGATTGGGGTTTGAGAGTGCATATTAACTTGTTTGCATCTGTTGGGTAAGACTGTCAACCTAGATCCAGGTCTTCGACATCACATATGGAGAGGAGGCACCACAGAGACATGGGTAACTAATGATGGAATACTGGCTAGCTCCTCACCAACCCTCTTCCCACAGCTGTGGGCTTCATGCAGCTGGTTACATCTTTTCCTGAACCTGTTTATTACGCAAGGTATAATTGCTCTCACAATTATAAAATGTAATTAGCATTTATGCAACCAATAAATATCAAGTTGAAAATAAACTTGTTTCAATGAAAACTAAGTTAAAAGTGTTAGAAATATGCCATAGCTTGGCATTGCTACGGAGAAACACATCTGACCAAGTACAGAGACTATGAATGGGGAAGAACTTCTCCTAGAAATCTAGAAGGGTCTTGTTTTCAGATACCGAGATGTACTTTGAGTGTAATTTCTGTAAATAGTGTTCTGAGCTGGGCTGCAGCTCAGTGATAGAGTACATGTCTAGATATGCCAGACTTTTGGGTCCTATTCTCAAAACTACAAAGAAAAGAGCCCGTGTGGAAGTCCATGATCTTAGCTCTACATAACCAAGAAAAGAAAAAAAGAAAAGAAAAGAAAAAAAGAAAATAACTGTACAAACCTGTGGGATAATGTTAGATCCTAAATCAACTTATAAACCTCACTTGCCCAAAGACCAGGTAACTTCCTGGAATGCTGGGAGTTGTAGTTCTTGGAAAATAACAACAAAGCCTCATGGGAAAGTACGGTGGCCTATGGGTTTTGTCCTTATAAGCCCAGCCAGCAGGTCTCTTGGGGCCATGCAGCTGGAAACCTTTCAGATGGTGGTCCTGACCAAATTCCATCGTGGTCAGTATTCAATATTTTAATAAAAGCTTGCTTTAACTTGGCCAAAATGGTGTTTCTCTAGCGACTTTCAGTGTTAACAAGAAGTGTGCTGCATTTGGGCAATGGTTTTCTGACCTGTTCTTTAAAATGACAACCGGTCAGTGGCTCCTCTACCTGAGACTTTATTGACAGAGCTTGGCTTCTTCCTTCTCAACCTCACAGCCCTCAGTCTTGCAGCTCTGTGGTCCCTGCTCCTGCTTCAAGACTTAGGAAGTGTTGATACTTTCAGGTTTGGTTCTACTTGTATGTCAGGTGGTATCCGATATGAATTCACAACACGCCCCCACAGTTGGGCATGGTCGGGCATGCATGGCGAGACCTAGTCACTTCCGCCTAGTCATTTCCGGGTCAAACGTCTCCTGTGACCCAGGACCGTGGCTTTAGGCGGTTGTGTAAAGCGCCCAATGCAACCACGTGATCTATGTGCATGTGTAGAATAGCCACATGGGCCTGTGTGCGCAGGCGCAGCCCAGCCTTTATATCCGGCGCCATGATTCCCAGCCCCCCTTCACACGTGTCTTTCCTCAGGCCTGTGCACATCTGTCCCTCTCCCTTATCTTAATAAAACTCTTGTTAGTGGATTCTGTCGTGTCTCGTGACTTTTCCTCGCAGGGTAAGAACGCCGCAAAAACCAACAGTATTTACTTAGTGGAATAAAAGAACTCACGGATCTTACTGTCCGTGGTTTGGCACACCTGAGTGTGTCCTGTTTCTAGAATCCCCCAGATGGTGTTCTCTCTGTTTAACCTTTTTGTGATGTCAGTTCAGTTAACTCCCAGTTTTTTTTTTGTTTGTTTGTTTGTTTTAACTTGTAAAGATGTGAGCGGAGAAAAGTATGTGCGTTTCTGACGCTTTGTCACCGTGAGTAAAATAGCTCAAAGAAGCAAGGGAGGGAAAATTTACTTTGGCTCCTGATTTGGGAGGGTTTGATCCATGGTTGTTTGTCCCAACCTGCTGAGGCAAGTGTCACGAGGTGGAGACAGCCATTCACTTCAATAGAAACAAAGGTAAAACAGAAAGCTGGCACACCATGGACTTTCTTACAGTCCCCATTTTGTTCCGTCCAGGCCACTAGCTCATGGGACAGTGTCAGACACATTCATGCTGGATTTCTCTCTTGGTGAATCTCTCTGGAATCCCTTCCACAGACACACCCAGAGGTGTGCCTCTTCCTTTCCTAAGCACTTCTCACTCCAGCTGAGTTCACAAGGAGGATTAGCTAGCACCATAGACAACATGTAAATAAGTCTCCATGTGTAGTGTGACAGGAGATGATAAACATGGCCGAGAAGAGTGAAACTCCCCGGTAGGAGAGTGCATTGACAATAACTTGTTAGGAAGAGTGGAGAGGAAAAGTGACATTTCAGTGGAGACGACCCTGAAAGATGGGGCACTCCAGACATCTCAGGAGGAGCTCTCTAGAAAGACTCCCATAGACTGAGAAGCTTGAAGGGAGGTCATTCTTGGTCTCTGGGGTGCAGTTCGGGAGATGGGCGTGACTGAAGTACCGTAGAGAGAGCAGGGGCTGGAACTCTTGAGAGGGCATGCGCGGGCTTTAGTCTTTCCCGAGGACTTCTGGAACTGCCCAGGGAAGTCGTGCTTTGTTTTTGTTTTTGTTTTGTATATATAGTCTCGCTACCCCAGGCTGACCACGAACTTCTGTCTCTACCTCTCTGGTGCTGGGATAATAGTGCATCCCCACAGCCGGCTTATGAAGAGCAGGGGATTGAACCCAGTGTCTGGTGCATATACTAAGCAAGCATGATGTCAACGGAGAAGCTAACCCTGTGTAAGGATTATGTCCTTAATTACGTCACCAGCCTGCAACGGCGTCCCAGCCTAAAAATCGGGTGTGCCCTCTGTGTGTCCTCTTTTCCACACTCCCCCCTCCACATGGTCTCTCTCTCTCTCTCTCTCTCTCTCTCTCTCTCTCTCTCTCTCTCT
>CABHPR010155935.1:23941-34311 GCA_902168415.1 Peromyscus melanophrys
CACACACACACACACACACACACACACACACACACACACACACACTCCACTAAGTCCAAGTTAGTGATGCACATATGTGCATGGATGTGGGACCATGCACTGGAGCAAAGGAAACATGCCAGTGGCCACATCTTCAATCAAGAATAATTCTCCCATCCCCAGCAGCTATCTACTACCCATAGCTCTTCAGTGTTGGGTGGGGCCGGGGAATCATCTACTATGTGTGGGCTGGATTTGGCCTGGCTTGATTTTGTATAGGTATTGTGCAGGTAACCATAGCTGCTGTGAACTCATGTTTACATTAGCCATGGCATATCCAGAGGCCAGCATTTCCCAGTACTTTTGCCCATCTTTTGGCTCTTATTTTCTTTCTGCCTCTTCTTCTTCAATGTTTTCTGAGCTTTGATCCCATTTAAGATGAACACTCAGTCTCTTACTCTTGACCATTGACTAGTTCATCAGGTGCATTTTTAAAAAGATAGGTATTGACTCCTAATCTTATATGAAGTGGTAAGAAGCAGAGAACTGGGGGAGCAGTGAATGTGTACCATTTGACACGGGCAAAGTCATGTCAAGGACCCCGATGCTTCAGACCCATGGGGATGGCCAAGCCTTCTCTGGGTGAAGTTCAAATGAAATTGGCAAGTCTTCTTCTGGTCTGAGTGTGAATGTTGACAGTGTGTGCAAACACCAGCAGCCACAGCTTCCTCCTTCCAGATGACTACAACCTAAGATGATTCCTCTACAGCAGTGGTTCTCAACTTTCCTAATGCTGCGACCCTTTCACACAGTTTCTCATATTGTGGTGACCCCAATTACTTTGTTGCTACTTCATAGCTGTAAATTTGCTACTGTTTTGAATTATAATGTAAATATCTGATTTATAGGACATCTGATATACAACCCCCATGAAAGGGTCATTTGACCCCACCCCCCTCAAAAGGAGTTGTGACCCACAGGTTGAGAACAACCGCTCCGGAGAGATCTGCCAACACTGTGCAACTCCTCCCTGGGCTGTATATCATAAATGTGAGGAGGTTCTGGGTTATTGCACAATTGGTACGGCTCCAGCAGAGAGGCCACAGCCCACCTGACCTCGGCTTTTCCCTATGTGTTTCAGTCCCGCACAGCCCCAGTCAGGTTTCCAAGACCAAGCCTAACTGAACATGGCAGAGAACTCAGGAAATACAGTTTCTCCTCAGTTCGGGATCCACGTTCCAATAGTAAATTTTAGGAAAAACAGATTACTTTTAATTTTAAATTTGCCTCATTTAGTCAAATGTCATATCCATTTCAAGAAGGAAGAATGAATGCCCTGGTATCTTCCCGCCTGCAGCAGGGTTTTAGGCTTTTCCGTTTTGAAAAACTTAGTTTTTACAATATGAAAATTATAGACAGAGTGACATTTAAACCTTTGCTTTTCATAGCATTTCACACTTACACCATTTTAAAAGACAGCTATTAACATTTACAAAAATCTTTCAGAAACCAAATGTTCTAACATGCAGAATTCCAATTATACTGTGTAAGAGGGTTATCAACCATTCTTCTACAAGAATACTTTGAAGTGTCTGGTATTAAAACCAAAAGCTAAAATGTCAGTTGCACATAGACAATAAATTAGGGTTTATAAAATCTTGTAAGATTTATTTAATATTACAATTTTGACCTTTAGGCTGCCTTCACCATAGCTTACTTCTGTCTCCCTCCCAACCACCATCCTCTCTCTCTCTCTCTCTCTCTCTCTCTCTCTCTCTCTTCTCCCCACCCTCCTGTTTCTTTCTCATCTTGTGTGTATGCTACACAAAATTTTGTGACCTATTTATCCCGCAAGAATGCTGCCCAGTCCCCCCCACTCCTCCTATTTAGAGAAGCCAACCCCTGGGATATGGTGGCCGTTTCCGTGCAGAGCACACTAGTGGAGCCATCAGCAAAATGTCGTCCTTGTGAGCCTGTTTCTGGAGCAGGGAAGGGCCCTTTGAGAAGAAGCTTGAGGACAAACTTGAGGCTTAATAGACACCTTCTCAGAATTCATAGCTACTTAAAAGGACGATGGGCAAAGAGGCATCCCAAACTTACCATGATTGCAACTTCAAATGACATGGACTAAAACTAGAGAAAAAAAAAAAAAAACCATACCAGACGGAATTGCATCGTCTCCATTGAGGAAAACAAAAACCAGGGACTTGCCCTTAAAGAAGGGGCACCGACGAGGGTGCCATTTCTCCCACATCTTGTAGGAGACGCCTGCAGGCAAGGTGTGTTCGCTACTAGGCACTTTTCCAAGAAGTATAATGATGTGGAAGGGAGAGGAGAGGTATTAGAATGGAGGGCTCAATAGCCAATCATCTTGGTCTTTTCCGGTTGTGGATAACTAGGAATTGTGTTCTGCCTTCCACATATTAGAAAGTCGCTAGGGCCTAAGTAGTTTGTAAGAATGCTGTTAGTTCAACCAAATTATCTCATCTCTCCTCCCCTCCCTCCCTTCCTCCCTCCCTCCCCCCCTCCCTCCCTCCCTCTCTCATTCCTTCTTTTCCTTTTCTTTCATGGACATAGGTTCTCACATAGTCCAGGCCTTACACTTACCATGTGGCCAAAGCTGAGGCTGGTCTTGAACTCCTGATCCTCTGCCTTCACCTCCTGTGTGCCTGAGTGACATGATTACGATGTGCACCTCTGCGGTCAGATGTAATTTTCTTTTTTAAAGAGTTGTTTAATTTTTAATCATGTGTCTGTGTCTGTGCGTGGTGTGTGCATGTGAGTGCTGATGTCTGCAAAGGTCCTGGAGCTGGAGTTACAGACATTTTTGAGTTACCTGTCATGGGTACTGGGAACTGAATTTGAGCCCTTAAATTGTATGTATATATGTATGTATGTCTGTATGTATGTATGTATGTATTTGTTTTAGTGTAAGTGAATCTTAATAATGTTAGCAAATATTTATATAAAGTAGACTTGGTTTTAAAGGTTTTATGTATCCACTCCTCAGAAGGACTGAGATTTACTGGTGAGTAACTAAGGTGTGGGAAAGCTTATGGAATTTGCCTACAGTCAAACAGTGGGAAACTACAGAGACATCATTTGTTGCCCAGCAGTGAGGCTCTGCGCAGTCCTTGTATTACTAATGTTTTCCTTCTGAGAGACACCCTAGTCAGGTAGAGTGAGGAAACTAAGCAAGTCTATTAACGTGGCTAAACGTTTAAAAAAAAAAACAAAAACAAAAAAACCCCAGAAATCTGAAGTCTACAAATGACCTGAAATCAGGCCTCACACTTGAACCTTTAGAACGAGCCTTTTGTCACCTGCTTTGGAAGGCAGTTATGTGCTGGAGCCAAGAGCAGCACGCCAACTCTAATAGTGAGGAATCGCTTCCGTACGTGGTTTTCTTCAGCCAACTGCCAAGTCAGAAGCCTGTGAGTAACACACAGCGAGCTGATGCACTCATGACGTGTCTCATTTGTGGCACATAGGACTTTTTTTCTATAATTTTGCTAAATAACACGTTGTGGTGTACGGCAAGAGCACATTTCTGGGCGTTCGTCTGTCATCTAAGACCAACATATACACATGCAGCACTGGTATTCACGAGCCCCCCAAAAGGGTGACTTGCGTTGTGTAGACTATTGTTAGGATTTTGGTACCAACCCATTTCTATTTCTCTGAAACAACTGCAGGACAAAAGACTTCTTCCTTTCGGTGGGCAGCCTCCTGATTTTAAGCACCGTCCCATATAGTCAGATTCTAGGATAACTGAAGAATCAGGTCGTGTTCTTGGAGTTCATCGGAGGACACTCGGCATGCCACCGTAAGATGCGCACGGCCCACGTAGCTGCCATCTGTCTGTCGTACTCACTGAGATCTACATAGAAGATCTGCTGTCACTCTCGGCTCTCGTCCACGTCCACCTGGGTCTTCTCCTATACATGTCACACACTGGGAACAAATACTTCATGCTTGAATGGGCCAGCTTTGTGAAAGCCGGCCACTGTGTGTTGTCGCGGCGGCTGAAGGGGATCAGGTACACTCCTCTGAGACATGTCTCTTTAAACAAAGACTCTTTTGAACTAAAGGTGCTTCATAAATTGCAGCAAGCACAGGAATTCTTGGTCTGCATAAAAGTGGGCCACGGGTTCCCCTTTCCTTAAAGGAAGTCTGATTTGCACAAGGAATGTTCATTTCTAAAAGTACCCTCCCAAGCCATGGAGAATGACTCAGGAGATGCCACACCACTTAAGAGAATGCAATTCTATAGAACAAGGCTTATTAAGTGACTTGTTTACCACATGTGACCTTGTCACCCTCCCCACAGAAGCCCAGTCCCCTCCCCTTCCTGTCTTTTCCCCACATGTTATTGCTCTTGGTTAACATGGTAAAGGACCTCCTTGGAATTTTCCCCTTTTTCCCTCACACTGCCTCCTCCATGTGCTTATGAAATCAGCCTTCTCATCAGCTAATCTGACACTTATCAATTTAATCCATGGTCTGCAGTCACCGAATAAAAGAGGACAGAAGAGAATTTTGCTTCTCTGAAGTCTCTGTAAGGGTAAATTCCAACATGTTTGAGAAACTCACCTCTATAGCCAACTACCACCTATCTTGTGATTATAGGAACAGCAGCTCGTCATTGTATTCTGGAACTTTCCCCTTAAGAAACCATTCACAAAGAAATATGAATGAAAGAGAAGTAGACCTATATATCATAAATATAAATATTAACAAGAGTTAATTGAGTTAATTCCTTAACGAGAAAACTGAAGTGATGTTTCAACCGGTTCGAAGGCGAGTTTTTTTTTTTTTTTTTCAAGACAAGGTTTCTCTGTGTAGCTTTACGCCTTTCCTGAAACTCACTCTGTAGCCCGGGCTGGCCTCGAACTCACAGAGATTCTTCTGCCTCTGCCTAGTGAGTGCTGGGATTAAAGGTGTGCGCCACTACCAGCCGGCGGAGATTCTTTGAAAACTTTTGTTTCTGTATTAGGAACACTTGAAATGAATGAGGACTGGAGGCAAAGCTGGCCTCTTTCACGATGGGAGATAAAGTCAGGGAACCTCTGCTGTACAGGAGCCATATGCCAATAGGCAGAATGGTTTTCCACTGTATTGCTCACAGGACCATCCTGACTTATAAAACAGTACAAAGACGTCCCAGGACTTTCCAATGGGAAAGATAAGGAGGAAGAGGATGGTGACTCCAATGACCCAGACCACCATCAGGCTGAAGCTAATGTGTGCATACAAGTTTTGATGAATTACTTACACTTTAAAAAAAAAAAAGCACAGAGACAACGAGAAATGAGAAACAGATATCCCAGAGAGGCATTTCTGCATACCTCCCACCCCAGGAGTTACCAGTCTCCTGCCTCTCTTTACTATATTACTTCCCACCTGTATAGGTACAAAAGCTGCCTCCCTGGTCCGTCTGCTTCTGGAACCATCTTCTTCCAGCTGGAGGCACATGCCTTTACCGGTTTAGTCTGCGCTCACTTCTGAGATTGTCACAATCCCTTTAGAAACCACTAATGGCTTCCTGCTGCCTGTAGATAATATTGGAAAGCTCTAATCTGGCCTACTAGGATTTAGCCACCCCGCGTCCAGGTTTCCAGTTGCAAATTACAAAATACAAAACAAAACAAATAATAACAACAACCATAAAACCTCTTGTTGGTTGAAGAGGAAAAATGGATTTGAGAAACTGATATTATTCAAATCATGGGCTTGCCAGGAGGACAGCAGAAACAGGCTTGGAAGCTTGTCAACAGAACTAGTACTCAAACGCAGGCCACCCAACTGGTTGGATAAGGACTGCCCTGCTTCTGCCACAGATGGCTAGCGATTGCTATGGCTACTGCCTTCTGCTGCAGACATGGTGCTCAGTTCTGCAACTGCTACCCGTACCACATATAGCTCAGGGGATGCTTTCTGCCCTTGCTTCTTGCATCGGAGGCTTCCTATTAAAAATCAAGGGATGGCCGGGCGGTGGTAGCACACACGCCTTTAATCCCAGCACTCGGGAGGCAGAGGGGGCGGATCTCTGTGAGTTCAAGGCCAGCCTGGACTACAGAGCGAGTTCCAGGACAGGCTCCAAAGCTACACAGAGAAACCCTATCTTGAAAAACAAAACAAACAAACAACAACAACAACAAAAAAATCAAGGGATGGATGTTTTTGGTCATTGCCCATGCCCTACTGCAGGAATGTTGGGAAAGTAGTTGACACTGCCTTTAATGGTTCAACTTGATATTTTCATACACGTATACTTTGCTCTTATTTGACCCCCCCACTACCTTCCTCTATCCCCTATGCCCCTGTTGCTAGTCCCCTTCCACCCTCAAGTAATCCCCCTTTCCCTTTCATGACACATAAGCTTCACTTTCTCTTGTTCCTCCCTCTGACCTAACGTGAAAGGACCCTGAGAATTCCTCAAAGAAAAAGGGAAGAGATTGAAGATGTAAGACAAACGATAAATATTCACGGGAGTCTTTCTAACTTAATGTTCCACTGCTTACAACCTTCTATCCTACATACCAAAAAAATCCAACAAGCCATTCAGTCTTTGTCTAATTTAGCAAACACGTATGCTAAGTACTATACTAAGCAACGAAAATAGAGCAAGAATTGTTACTTCTATGAGATTTTAGTCTGGGCAGGAGACATATGCAAGACAGTGGGCAGTCCCAAAGCCTGTGTTACAGCAGGGTAAACTTGGTTAGCTTTGGGAATGCCTATAAAGGATAGTAACTGGTTGATGACAATGATTGCACCATCATAAAGGAACAGGTTCCGATTCTGGCTGCCCTTCCTATTCTGCTCATCCACAAAGCCATGCTGTGCATGCCTTCTACGCCCATCACGTTATTTACATCCTTTGCTCGCGTGTTCACTGGCTACCCTGCTCATACCGATTAGCTGAAGCTATCTGTAGACTTTGCCTGGATCTTTCTTTGTGGCTTTGTGCAAGCAGATGTTCTCTTCCTGGAAACCATCTCTGCTGCCAAGGTGTCTGCTGATTTACTGTTCTGCAGCAGCTCTGACTGGTGCCAGGTCAGCTGCCTGCACTGCCTAGCCTCATCTCCAATGGGCAGCCTAAGCTACCTGTAGAGTGACATTGACTTGTCCCTGGCCTCTACCCATCAGGGGATGATGGTCTTTCTGCTCGCTTGCTGCATATTTCGGTAGTTTCGTTTGACTGTATCAGTGTATCAATGGATGATAACTTTCAGTGATTCCAGTTACATCTTAACTATTTTTTTTTTCTGGACACAAGTGTGTGTGTGTGCCCATATGTGCAAGTGTACAACACTTCAAACTCTTAAAGCATGATCTGGGTGAAACCTAAACTATGCATACTGTCATGGACCAGCAGAGCAGCTGAAGACAGGCCCAGAAATAGATTTTTCTTTTCCTGTCCACTTCTGAACTTTGCTACCAATGGGGAATCCGGGAGGCACGGATGGGCTGTTGGAGCTCCGACATTGCAGAATTGGTGTGGCATGACACAGGCTATGCTAGCCTCTGTGTCTTTCTCTCCTACAGCCTGTGGGTCCCCAGAGGCAAGTGTCTCTGATTCATTCATTACAGAAAGACTCAAAATCTCCATCAAACTGTCTCCAACTCGAGAAACAGATGTCTAATACATAAATAATTGAAATAAATGGTCTTCTTACTAATAAAGCAGTTGGCAGCCTGGATTTCACAGAACGACTTGACCTACTTAATATTTTCAAATGACGTGCATTGTCTCAACAACCATCTGACTGTCTTCCAAGGGCGGAAGTGGATGGCAGGTGTGGGTCCTGGCCTGGGGGTTTGCTGGCTCTTTGGCTTTCTAGCAGGTGAGGGTAAAGAGTGCCGGTGCTGAGAAAGATTCAACAGAGCATGCTGTATTCTGGACTTTATTCCTATGGCTTCCATGAAGCCAGATTACTCACTAGGAATAAAACTATGACTTCATAATGGCTGGTTCTTGAAACACTGCCAGGATTGCCTCAATCCATAGAAAAATGGCACCTTCAACCAACTGCATAAATATCAAGTAGTTAATACTTTTCACAGACTCATGTTCATAGAGCAAACATGATAGCTGTAGTAGAGAGTTGATTTACCTGATTGCTCTCAATATCTGTGAGGGATTCGTTCCAAGAACCCATGCTGATACCGAAATCAGAGAATATCAAAAGGCCTTGGATAAAATGGTATTGTATTTATATAAACTTGTCCATACCTTTCGTAAACCACCTATAACCACTTAAGATATGATAGGCAATGTAAATGCTAAGCGAATGGTGGTTACACAGTATTGTTTGAGGGATGATGAGCAAGAAAATCCTATGCCTGCTTAGTACAGATAATTCCCCCCCCCTGCTACCCCAATATTTTCAATCTGTAGGTAGTGGAAGTAGAGACCAGGCAATAGAGACAGACTTAGAAAATGGGGCAGAAGGGGTGTAGGCAGTCGTGAGGGGAGCTGACTTACCAGCAGCTGAGGGAGTGGTGGGCCACAAGTGTCTGATGTTTGAACAAACTGAACTTTACTGTCTCAACAGAGCTTGCCCTGCCCTCCTTTGCCCAGTGTGGTGGTTTGAAGGAGACTAGCCCTCCGAGGCTCATGTGTTTGAGTCCTGGGTCCCCAGTTGGTGGACCCATTTAGGAAAGGATCAGGAGGTGTGTCACCTGGAGCTGGCTCTGAGGTTTCAAAAGATGGCTGTCATTCCCAGTGTGCTCTCTGCCTCCTGCTTGTGGACGGAAGTGTGAGCGCTTAGCTGCTGCTCCAGCTGCCCTGCTCCAGACACCTGCTGTCTGTTATTTTTGCCTCCCTGTCACGGACTCTAACCCTCTGGAACTGTAAGCCAAATTAAATGCTCTCTTTGAAAAGTTGTCTTGGTTTTGGTGTTTTATCACGGCAATAGAAGAGGGGCGGACATACTTCTTGCTTCATTTTGTGTAGAACTGGCTACCTTAGACAGGTGTCTAAGCCTGCTAGCAGCTTGATTGTTAGAATCTTCTATTAGCCCTTAGCCTTCGGCACCAACATTGCCTGGGTTATAGGAAACATTCAATAAACTTTTACTGAATCGGTTCAATTAAAAAAAAATAACCATCCATTGGTGTCATAATAGAATCAGGAGGTCAAATGTCCCCCCAGGTTCTGTTCTCTAATCCCTCTTCCTTGATGACCCTAGCTGCTTTCTTCTTAATTACTATACAGGAGATGTCTAGAGCATGTGATTCGTTTATTCTGACAGAGGCTCTCACACGGTAGCCCAGGTTGGTCTCAAACTCACAGTCTTCCTGCTTTAACCCCCCAAGAACAGGATTACAGACATGCACTGGTACAATGAGCCTCCAACTCCTCCTTTTGCATAGTTTCAGCAGCTCCTTCACAAACCAGCTCCCTTATTACGTCAGGAACTTTTTTTGCTCGGTTCCCCTTCTCTCCTCTTTGCACAGGGAGGCCTGTCTCCCCCGTGAGACTCCAAGCCCATTTCTTATCTCGAAGAGACATTGCCTCTTCCACTCTCCATTCCACTGTATCTGCAGTGTCCAGCAGGCCCACATCCTCCCCAGCTCCAGCACCTTCTGTTTCCTCCTCTCATTGTCACGTTTGATGATGAATGTCTGCACTCTCTTGCCTTCTGCTCGTTTGCAACTTTCCAGGCTAGGGACTGCATCTGTTTTTGCCAATGTAGCCCCGTGGCTGAACCTGGCGGACATCTCGAGCTTATCTCCATTCCCTTTTCTGACACATTTCAGCCTGTGTGGAACCCCTGGCTTAAGTCGTTGGTTTTCAGCACCAATGTCTCTCTTACCCTGTCACTTTTCCTGTCTCTCCAGATCTCTGTCTTCTTTGTCTCAATTCCTTTTCCTCCAACTGCACACCAGTTAATATCTTTCATGGTTTGGCCCCTTCTCCTTTCTTCCCCATCACGTACGCTGCCTGGGAATTCACAGCCTCACTGGTGAGCTCTGCATCGCTGAGCAAGATGTTGTCTGTGCTTGGGAAGCTCTCACAGCTCATCTTAACTTTCTTTCCTGACTCTGTCCAGGAGCCATTTCTCTATGTGAAATCCCACTTGCCAAAGCGGCAACTCACCCTTAGGTTCCCCAGTCCAGAGTAAACACTTTTTTTTTTTTGCTTCCCCAAGAACGTACTTCTTATTGTCTGCAACATCAACTTCTGTTTACTTATCTTCCCCTCAAATGAAAGCTTTTACAGTTCTGAGGCCTTATCTCTAGCAAAGTGCCTGATGCGGTGGAGATACTCCAATGTTTGTTGAAAGAAGGGAACTCTCATATCTCTACTTTAACCAGTCTGGAGATGGCTGGTAGGTTCTGTTGCCACAGATTTTGGGCTGCTTTGAGCTTCTGGTTTTTCT
>CABHPR010155936.1:0-20389 GCA_902168415.1 Peromyscus melanophrys
TAAATAAATAAATAAATAAATAAATAAATAAATAAATAAATAAATAAGAAGGTGGAGAACACTAGAGGAAGATGCCCGAAGATGACCTCTGGCCTGCACATGCATGAACACACAAACCTCCAGGTGTGCCTGCTCTAATACAGGATAGCCATTCTGCCTGTGTTCCTGCCTGGCTTATGTCCTCATAGGCTGGATTTGTCCACCCCAGGAGTTCCATGTCAACAGATCATAGAACCGTCTGGCCTCCAGGCAACGTGATTCCTGGGACATCCGTCTTCATCATGAATATATTTAGACATTTTCTTAGTTGCTTCAGGACATGGCTACTTGGGCCTCAGAGTCTAGAAGCCTGAGGCTCTGTGACTTATGGCTATCAGTGGGTAAGCACCTACACACTGTTCTCATCGCTAACAGGAGACATCTGTCTGAGGGATCCCAGACCTTCAAAACCCAAGTGCTCCCACTGAACTCCACCCTCCAGAGGACCATGTGTACAAGAAAAGTGTACTCGCTACTGTAGGGATACTTTCCCTTGAGAGTCATTCTGGTCACCCCAGTAGCGGGGACGATGACCCAGCAAAGAAACAATTCCGTCCAAGCTCAGCATGGTGAAGAAAGGACTTTTTTTTTTTTTGGTTTTTCGAGACAGGGTTTCTCTGTGTAGCTTTGCGCCTTTCCTGGAGCTCACTTGGTAGCCCAGGCTGGCCTCGAACTCACAGAGATCTGCCTGGCTCTGCCTCCCGAGTGCTGGGATTAAAGGTGTGCGCCACCACCGCCCGGCGAAGAAAGGACTTTATCGGGACAACTTACACAAGGGTAAGTGAGGAGATATTTACAGGAGCCTGGGTGACGTGTGCAGCTGCCACCCCCAAGATTCATCTCAGTGTGGGACTCATAAAGCTACATCCCTGGAGCTCCCTACCCAGCATGCAGGCAGCTATACCCCACTGGAGACAGTCCTTGTCACAGTTCTTTACTGTTTTGGGGAGGGGCCTGGCAAGCTTTGTGAACCTCCTCAGCCATGTACATTTCTTGTGAGTTTCGGGAGCCTTCCTCTCCCCTCAGGAGGAACCGTTCCAACCAAGAGGGACAGCGGAAGGATAATCTTCACCCAGCAGATGGATGCCAAAATCAGATGAGTTTACCTACCTGCTGACATGGCATCAGGGTGACATCAGGGTCTGTCATCCTAGCCTAGGGGAAACGGTTAGGCTTCTGCCATGGAAACCCACACTGGGACCCACTTGTTGGCAGGTGTTATATAGCAATTTCCTCCTAGATAAACTGTCTTGGAGGGAAGCTCCTTAAGACACAGGTGTTCTAAACGGAGGTGAAACACTCCATCCTGCAAGGAGGCCCCTTAAGCTCCAGAAATAACTCCAAAGCTTCAGGAATTCCCTGAAACTGATCGGATTCACTAGGTCCCTCCTTCCGCAGGCTTACATAAGCAGTAAGGACTGTGAGAGGACCCAGACAGCTGAGCTGCCCAGAAGAGGCTCAGATGGATTATGGACACCCCCCAACCTGTTGAGCCTTCTGGAGGTTGTGCAGTAGGCTCCAGGCTTCCGTCTTTGGTGAGTTGTCATCCATGCTCACCAAAGTGTGGTCGGTGGGCTTTGGCACAGTTGAGTCATTTCTGTTCCTGTAACCCCTAAAAAACTCACTGATTCACCAAGTTGGACTTTGGTGTTGAGTAGACACTTGTTCGTGTCTCCTAGGAATAGCGTCACACAACAGTAGGCAAGCAAGCCCCGCCCCAAGCTACATCACTTCCCAGGGAAGCCTTGTCTCCCGCCACAAACAGCTCCTGCTTCATATTGCTCACAGGCAGCATCGCCTGGGCCAATGTTTCTCTTTCTTGGAAAGTTTGGTAGGTGGGCGGTGACATTTTCAGCTGCTATTTTCATGCATCATTCTTAGTCACTGTGGGCAGCTGGAAGCCAGCAGAAAGCCCTCCCATCATCCAGGGTTGGCTCCTCCCCACTCTCCTACCTTCCGGAGAAAGGGACCAGTCCCAGTGCAGAACCCCCGCAAAGACTGAGCCGTGACATCTTCCAGATGAAAGAAAGATAAACATAGGCTTTGTGATGGAGCTGAATCCAGAGTAACACCTGGTCTTTTTGAAGATTTGACATAGACTCTATCTCTCTGAATCATCTAGAACATTCTTAAGACTAACAAGTATGGGGTCTTGTTCAAAATATATGCTCAGAGACCATGTCCTAAGGTCTGTGTCCATTAACTAATAAGGGACCCTCAGGCCCTAATCCATTCATTTGGACATGATTTCATAACCCTGAACTTCTCACAGATGGTAGATCAAAAGCAAACAAATTCCCAGGCTGGAGAGATGGCTCAGTGGTTAAGAGTGTTTCCTGCTTTTCCAGGGGACCTGGGTTCAGTTCCCAGCACCAACGTTGGGTAATTCACAACCACCTGTAATTATAACTCTGAGAGATCTGATGGCCATTTCTGGACTCTGAGGGCAACTGCATCAATATGTGCATGCCCACACATAGATGTACATATATCGATGCAGAAATAAAAGTAATAAAACTAAACATTTAAAGCAACAAATCCCTAACATTTCCATTGGCACGTCTGCTGTAGAAGCTACTAAAGAATTTCATGGAGGGGTGCTGATGAACGCAGAGGTCCCAGGCCCCCAGAACCTTCAGCCTGGCTAGCTGGCCATCAAATCAGAATTTCCATGGTGGTTTCCTACTTCACTTGGCACTGAGCAAACCGAACATTTCCACAAAACACTCTTTCCATTTCAGGAGCCATCTCAGTTACTTTCTTATTGCTGTGATAAAAAGTACTACCATCAAGGTAACTTACAAAGGAAAGCATGCAGGCTTATTATTCAGGGTCGGAGTCCTTGATGGTGGAGCAAATGCATGGTGGTGGCGGGAACAGCTGAGAGCTCACATCTTGATTTATTAGCACAAGGCAGAGAGAGCATACTGGGAATAGCATGGGCTTTGATACCTCAAAGCCCACCCCCATTGACACACCTTCTCCACAAGGCCACACCTCCTAGTCCTTCCCAAACAGTTCCAACTTGCAACTGGGGACCAAGTATTCAAATACATGAGTATATAGGGATCATTCTCATTTAAACCACCACATGCCACTCCCTGAATACCAGCCACATCATAAAGCAAAATGCATTTAGTTCAACTTGGTCCCCACAGTCTTTCACATTCCCAACACTGTTTATAAGTTCAATGTTCAAATTTTCTTTTGTGACTCAAAGCAGTCTGTTTTTTTTTTCCACTAACAAGAGTTTTATTAAGATAAGAGAGAGAGACAGATGTGCTCAGGTCTGTGGGAAAGACACGTGAATAAAGAGATCTCAAAGCAGTCTCTTAATTGTAAGTAACCCCCTGTAAAAGTCAAAGAGCAATTACATACTTCCAAATATCCAATGGCACAGAATACACATTACCATTCTAAAAGGGAGGAACTGGGGTATAGTGAGGAAATAATGGAACAAAGCAAGACAGAAAGCCTGCAGTAGCTCCACATCAAAGGCCTTAGATGGCTCCACCCTTCCGGCCCTGCTGACTGCAGCATGCTACTCTCTCTTCTGCTAATTCTATACCCTGCATGCAACTCTCCTGGGCAGGTACTTCACAGCTTTGGCACATCTTGGGGTCTCCATTGCAATCCCGGGTTCGCTTCCACAACTTCACACAGTGGCCTTTCAGGGTCTCCAGGCCGGGACTCCCCTGCCACACACCTGGTCTCAGAGGCTCTCCTTAACCTGGGAGGGAGATTCAATGACACCTTTGCTTATGTATCCTTCATGACTCTAAAGTCAGAATCATGTCGATAGTCCTGCCCAGTTGGGCTGCCTATTGGAATGGAGCCTGCCCTCCTTAATCACATTCTTTCATTTGCTGTTTTTTTGTTTTGTTTTGTTTTGTTTTGTTTTGTTTTGTTTTGTTTTGTTTTGTTTTGTTTTGTTTTTTGAGATAGGGTTTCTCTGTGTAGCTTTGGAGCCTGTCCTGGAGCTCGCTTTGTAGACCAGGCTGGCCTCATACCCACAGAGATCTGTCTGACTCTGCCTCCAGAGTGCTGGAATTAAAGGTGTGCTGACTTTTAAGGGCAGGACATTCCTTAGGCCTTTCCTGCCACAGGCCAGAGCTCAGCTGGGTGGGGTCCTGCCGTGATGGTGTCCCCCCTTTATCTTAGCGCAGGTCAGGCCTCTCTTTGATTTCCTTACCTCTTCCAGGACAAGCCTGGGCTCCAACATGACATTTCCTGGTGCTCTTTTTCTCTTCCAACTGCACATTTTGTGTTTCTTCTTGTCCCACGTGCTCTTTTTCATTATACACTTGCACAGGAGTGGTTACTAATAACCATGAGACAGAGTCAGCATTAGGCTGTCTGGAAATCTCCTCTGCCAAGGAAGTTAGTCCATTACTTTTCAATGTAGCCTCAGGCAGATTATTAGGACAAAGGCAAAAAGCAGCCACATTCTTTGCCAAAATACCACAATGGTTTCTAGCTTAGTCAGTAATATTGTTCCCCTCTGAAACCTCTTGAGCTGGGGCTCCACAGTCCATGTTGCTCTCAGTGCTATTGTCTTCCAAGTTCCTACTAGGATTAAGCCCATTAAACCTCATTTACAGTGTTCGACTGCTTTTCTAGTCCAAAGTCCAAGAGTATTCCACATTCCTGAAGGGAAAAAAAAAAACCATGGTCAGATCTATCACAACAACAATACCCCACTCCTGGTGCCAACTTCTGTCTTAGTTACTTTTCTATTGCTGTGACGAAACATTAGGACCAAGGCAACTTTATTTTTATTTTTTGGTTTTTCGAGACAGGGTTTCTCCATGTAGTTTTTGGTGCCTGTCCTGGATTTCACTCTGTAGACCAGGCTGGCTTCGAACTGACAGAGATCCGCCTGGCTCTGCCTCCCGAGTGCTGGGATTAAAGGCGTGTGGCACCACCGCCTGGCCAAGGCAACTTTATAAAAGAAAGAATTTTAATTGGTGTATAGCTTCCATGATGGCGGAGAAAAGGCATGGTAGCAGGAACAGCTGAGAGCTCACACTTTGATCTATAAGCACAAGGCAGAGAGAGAGAGAGAGAGAGAGAGAGAGAGAGAGAGAGCTCGCTCATTGGGAATAGCACCTCAAAGCCCACCCCCACCCCCTTACCCCCACCCCCACCCCCGGTGACATACTACCTCTACAAGGCCACGCCTCCTAATCCTTCCCAAACAGTTCTACCAACTGGGGATCAAGTATTTAAACATAGGAGCCTATGGGAGCCATTCTCATTCAAACCACCACAGGGGGTTACAAACACCCCATCTCATATCTCCCTGTTTCCTTCTTTGTCTAGAGGGGCAGTCCGTTCCCATCAAGAGAGCCCTGGACTCAGGTAACAAGTGGGATGGGAGGGGATATGATTGGGTGTGTCACTGAACTGCTGTGGGTTTATCATCTGCGAAACAAAGACCCCCTCTGTTCATCAACATATACTCAGCAAGTACCACGTGCAGGGAGCTATTGTAGACCCCAGTGTTCGAGAGTTTGGGCAGGAAGATGGATGATGCTCAAGTGAGAACCTCAAGGAGAGGATTTCAGATGAGATCAAGTGCTACAAAGAACAAAGTAGGTCACCAGGGCAGTGTGGCTCAGTGGAGAGGGAACTGTCGCAGACCTGCGGTCAGGGAAGCTTCAGAACCTGCAGCCATAGCACCACCAAGAGGAGGGGGTGGGGCATAGAGACACTGTGGACAGTCAGGTGGGCTGTAGGATCCCAGTAGACACGGGAATGGACTGCAGGACACCATAGAACAAGAAGATGAACCAAAGGGCCACTGGAAAAGGATAGACTGTGGAGACACCCTGGGGACAGGAAGGTGGACCACAGAGATGCTGGATAGGAAGATAAAATGCAGGACAACATGTGGACCAGAGAATGACCACAGGGACACTGGATATGTCTGTCAGTGGTTCTCAACCTGTGGGTCACAACCCTTTGTGGGCCACCTACCAGATATCCTGTATGGCAGATATTTACATTCAGATTCATAACAGTAGCAAAGTTATCAAGTAGTAATAAAATAATTTTATGGCTTGGGGGTCACCACAACAGGAGGAACTGTATTAAAAGGTCACAGCATTAGGAAGATTGAGAACACTGAGATAGACTGAAGATACCATGAGAACAGAAAGATGGACACTGGGGAGGAGGATGGACTAGGAGGACACCATGGGGACAGGAAGATGGACCACAGAGACACTGTAGGAGGAAGGAGTTGTCATGACTACTGAGGCCTGACCAACTCGCAGGTGGAAATAGGTTTGGGGGCCGGCGACTAAGTGTGACGTCCCCCACTCTTCTGAGGGGCAACAGGAAGCAACCTGGTGTACCCATCAGGGCACAGATGTTGATTTGGTAATACACCCTTAGAGGTCCTACGGCAGTGGGAAGCCTCTGGCCTGGCTCTGCCAGGCACCAGCTCTGCAGCGTGCTCAGGCGTGCAGCGTGGCCACAGTTAGCACACGCCAAGCCCGGCAGAGTCCCCAGTAAGAACAAGGACAGAGTGCCTACAAACAGAACTTGTCCGCAGTCGGCTTTGGTCTGTGCCTTGTGTCGTCTGAACCTGTCACCTCTGCTGCGTCCAGGGTGGGTCTCACTCTGAACTTAGGTTATGTCAATGCTGCTTTAGCCTTGGAGCCGTACAAAATGAGAGTGTGGGGGCCAGCAACATGGCTCGGTGATAAGCCACTTGCTTCCAAGTCCGAGGACCAGAGTTTAATTAATGGGAATCATATGGTGAAAGAACAAGTTAAGGGGCCTGTTTAAAGTTAAACGGCAGGGGAGCAGGAATGAGACGGCCTGGTTGTCCCAGCCCAAAGGGGGGTATGAAGGACAAGAAAAGATGAACATAGCTATGTGTGCACTGCAGCTGCTCAGAGACACCCAGGGAGCCCAGCCAAAATGGAAAAAAACACCCAGCAGAGCCTCTGAGTCCCAAGGGATTGGGATGTTGCTATGAGTCACTGAGGTGTGGGGATGCCGTTGGTGACAGCTGATGTGGCATGCATTTGCCTAGCTGGAGCCTCACTGCGGTCCTCGTCCCAAAGACAGCCAGTGCCATCCTGGACCAGGACACAACAGGCAGAGGGTCTGATGGTGGAGTAATACCTGGGCCTGTTGGTGAATATGAAATGTGCTTTGTCCTGGGGATCATGGATAAATCAGGAAGAGTCTTTCAGAACAGGGATCATAGGAAGAGGGCTGTGGATGGGAGACCATCGTGGAACCTGCTGATCCAGTCTCAGCAAGGGCTGATGTCCTTTCACAGAGGCAAGCCCCATGAGAAAGGAGGAAGGAGATGGGGCTGTCACCAGGCTGAGAATGAGGCTGGCCAGAGAACAGGTGAGGGAACAGGAAGGTCGGGACTCAGCAAGGGAATATTCAAGGCTGGAATCTTCATCCTCTGCAGTAGGAACATCCTGGACACCAAGGGTGGGGGCAGCATCTCCAGGCTCTGCCTGTAGCTCCCCTGCCCAACTGTGAGGACCAAAAATGTCTCTAGTGTTGCCTGATGTTCCTGGGGACAGAATGACTGTCCTCTCCATTTCCCCAGTCCCTGAGGAGAAGGCAGAAGTGCTGATGGGACTTGTGACTCGTCTTGGTTACTTGTCTCATGGCTGTGACAAACACTGACAAAAGCAACGTAAGAGAGAAAAGGTGTCTTGTGTCTCACAGTTCAAGCATGAAGTCCGTCACGATGGGGAAGGCATGGCGGCTGCTGGTCATGCTGCTGGTCATGCTGCTTCCATAGGCAGGAAGCAGAGAGATGAACACAAATGCCATCAGTTTGCTTCCTCCCTTGGATTCAGTCTGGCACCTCAGCCCCTGGGTGGGTGCTGCCTGTCGCTAGGATGAGTCGTCCCACTTTAATTAACCCAATCCAGACACTCCATCATAGGCGAGCCTAGAGGTGGGTCTCCTAAGTCCTGTCAACTTGACAGTCAAAATTAACTATCATTGGCCAGGTGTGGTGGTGTACAACTTTAACCCCAGCACTTGGGAGGTAGAGACAAGTGGATCTCTGAGAGTCTGAGGCCAACCTGATCTACATAGTGAGTTCTGAGCCAGCCAGGGCTATATAGCAAGCCCTTGTGTCAATACACACACACACACACACACACACACAGAGAGAGAGAGAGAGAGAGAGAGAGAGAGAGAGAGAGAGAGAGAGAGAGAGAGAGAGAGAGATTAACCATCAGTGTTCTTTTGCCATAAAAAGACTTGCAAATGAGAGAGTTCTAGGAGATAGAATGCAAAAAGGGAGGCTAGAGATGTAGCTTGATGCTTGAGTTCATGTGCAGTATGTGCAAGGCTCTGGATCCAACCTCAGTACCACACAAACAAACAAACAAACAAACAAACAAACAAACAAGGAAGTAAGGGAGAGGGACCAGCCACGCTCGGGTTAGAAGGCAGCATTCCCCATTTGCCAGACCTCACTGTTTGAGCAAGATTACACTCAGGATGATAGGTCTTACGGAGGTGGATGGGAACTTTCCTAAGACTGAGCAACCACTTTTCAGGAGTCCCTCCCTGGTGATGTTCGTTTGGACAGTTGATGATAAAGAAGGACCCCTGCAAAGGTAAGAGGTGCCAACCTGAGGTTTCCATCTCTAGCATTAGAAGCAGTCAACTTCAAAGTACTTGGATTCTCTTAGTGCCAAGAGAGAATGAGACATGGCTGAGAGGCTTTGGAGTCACAACAAAGCCAGAGTTGAGTAGGAGTATCAGTTCTTGGTAAATACAGTCATGTGTTCCTTAACAGAGGGGACCCTTTCTGAGAAACTCAGAGTCAGGCAGTTGGTGTCACAGACAGTACTTACACAAACTAAGGCGACTCCTGTGTCACTGGTGACATAGTCTATGAGCCCCCCCATCACATGTGGTCAAATGTTACACTGGGCATGGCTGTGAATGATCGAACAGGACAAGAATTCTGGGATGTTCTCCTATCTGGATGAGTCACCAGTGCCCACAAACCTCCTTACACTCAGTCCACAGGGACAGAGAAGCCGCAGTCTGAGCCAGGGCCAAACTGAGGACCACAAGGGTGCAAGGTGAATGTTCCAAAGGTCTTTCCCTCCTGCATTATTTGTTCTGCTTCTGACAACTGTCTAGACGTCTTTGTTATCTGTGACTGCATTATTGTCTAACAACATGTATAAAAAACATATTTAAGATCTCCCTCGCTTGGGGTATGGCTTAGAGGAGTAGCATGTGTGAAACTTTATGAAGCTCTGGGTTTGATTCCCCCAGAGTTGAAATGTGAGCCTTGTTATTAATTTCTTCATGTGTGCATGTAGATACAAAGGCTGAGGGTCAACCTTGGATGTTGTCCTCAAACCATTCACCTTGGGGATTTTTTTTGTTTTTTCTTTTTTCTTCTATCCTTTTTTTTAAGACAGGGTCTCTCACTGAACCTGGAACTCACCAAATAAGCGAGATTGACCGGCCAGTGAGCCAAGATCTACCTGTCTCTACTTCCCCGGCGCCAGTATTAAAACTTCACGCCACCATCCTGGTGTGATGTTTGGTTTTGTCAACTTGACACAACATAGAATTGCCTAGGGAGAGAGTCTCTATGAAGGACTATTTAGATCAGGTTGGCCTGTGGTCATGTCTGGGGGTGTGTGTAATTAATGTGAAAAGACCCAAAGCATTGTGGGTGGGCTGTATAATGATGGACTGTAACCTGGAACTGTGAGCCAAGTAAACCCATTCTCCTTAGGAACATAAATGAAGCAAAGACACCTGGGATCAATCCCAGCCCCCTCCCCCATGTAGCATGCACTGCTTACTGAGCTGTCTCTGCAGACCCCATTGATCTGGGTGGCATGTTGAACAGATAATATTTTGTGCATAAGGAATTAAATAAGCCTAACCTTAAAATTATTTTCCTGTGTTAATGCTGCTACCACACAATTTAAAGTTACCTGCATAGCCATCTTGCCCTTCACCAATTTCTTCTTTGACATTTACACATGGAGTCTGAGTGGGATACCCTCATTCTCTTTATACTACTGGTTTCTGTTTTAATTGTATTGGAGTCAAAGAATATATTCAATATAATATCACATTTAATAGAGCTTTGTTTTAGAAATAAATGAGAAACTCATTGAGACTCATTTTGTGGACCAGTATATTGTCTACTTAAAAAAATCTCTTATACTTTCTTTTTTAAAGGAATTGTTTTATTTTATGTGTATGAGTGCCTGTATGTGTGTATGTGCACCCTGTGCATGCAGTACCTATGGAGGCCAGGTGAGGGCGACAGTCCCTCTGGAACTGTAGTTACAGATGGTTGTGAGCTGCTATGTGGGTGCTGAGAATTGAACCTGGGCTTTCTAGAAGAATAGTCAGTGCTCTTAATCACTGAGCCACCATCTCTCCAGCCCCCTGTATTTTCTTTCTTTTGTTGTTGTTTGCTTGCTTGCTTGCTTGCTTGTTTGCTTGCTACACAGGGTTTCTCTGTACAGCCCTGGCTGTCCTGGAACTCGATGTGTAGACCAGGGTGGCTTTGAACTCAAAGATCTGCTGGCCTCTGCCTCCTGAGTGCTGGGATTAAAGGCATGTGGGATAAAGGCCACTGTAGAGAAATCTTCCAGGGCTCTGGATGTCATAAGAGCTTCCTGGGACTGAGGGTTCTGAGATGCTGGACTGTTCTCAGCCCTCAGAGGAGCAGCAGGCAGGCTGCTTGAGGCTGCCAATGGCTACTGTAGACTCTTCATCTAACAGAACTGGCTGTACTCCTAACCCTTGTTTGGTGTGGTCCTCCTAGGGAGAGACGGCCATTTACAGAGCTGAATCAAGAGTTTGCACACAGAGTTAGACAGTGTGTCTCACAGACGTACGCTGTCCTTATTCTCCATGAGAAAACTGTCCACAGTGTCCTTCTGCAGCAGCAAAGCTCTCTTCCAGAGACAGACGGGACAGCCTGATGCTCTAGGCCTGCCTCTAGGGAGGCAGCAGGGATGGCTGGAGAGAGAGCATTGGGGAGGGAGTTACAGAGTTAGACAGAGCTGAGGCAAATGCTGGAGAGACCTCAGGACAGTGAGTTTCATTCCCGGAGCCCCAGTGTCCACATCTGTGAAGCTGAAGCTAAGTGCATGGAGGGTATAAAGTCTCAGCGCTCATTCATGGGATCACAGGCAACGTACAGAATGTTCAGTAAACTCTAATCACAGGGAAACAACAAACGGGTTGGTCTATGTATGTCTCAAGTATTCCATGGGATACACATATGCAAAAATAAATAAATAAATCACTGTGTGTAAGAAATTCAAATTTAACTAAATATCCTGTGTGTGTGTGTGTGTGTGTGTGTGTGTGTGTGTGTGTGTGTGTGTGTGTGTGTGTGTGTGTAGTCAGGGGCACGTGTGTGTGCAATACACATGCATCTGCATATGTGCGTTTAGATGCCAGAGGACAACGTCAGGTGTCCATTCCTCATGATGGCATCCATCTTGGCCTTTGAAACTAGGCTTCTCCCTAGCCTGCAGCTCACTGATGTAGCTAGACTCCCTGACCAGCAAGCCCTGAGGCTCCTCCTGTCTCTGCCTCCCCAGTGCTGAGCCACCACACCTGGCTTTTCCACATGGGTTGTGGAGACTGAACTCAAACCCTCATGCCTGTGAGGCGAGCCCTTTACAAACTGGGCCCTCTTCCCAGTCCTCCCTGGGTCCTTCCTAATGAGTATACCACGCTGTAACGAATAGAACCTGACATGGCCTCCTGAGAGCTCCCATCTCTAGATACAGTCACACTGGAGGTCAGAGCTTCAATGTGCATTTTTAAAAAGGTTTATTTTATTGTTTATGTGTCTGTGCATACATCTTCGTGTGTACGCACATGCGTATGCAGGTACCCAAGATGGTCGGAAAAGGGCATCAAATTCAGATCCCCTGGAGGTGGAGTTACAGGAGTTGGTGAGTCATTTGGTGTGGGTGCTGGGAACTGACCTTGGTTCCTTCCTCTGCAAGAGCAGCAAGTGCTCTTAACTGCCGAGCCATCTCTCTAGCCCCTTCAACATGCATTTTGGAGGGACATAATTCCATCAAAAACATGTAAAAAAAAAAAAGGTAATATTTTGTGTAATATATATATGCTGCTATAATTTTTAAAATGAAAGAAAGTAGCTGGACTTGGTGGCTCATACCTAGAACCCCTTCACTTGGGAGACTGGGGCAGGGAGATTGCCTTGAGATCAAGGCCTATTTGAGTTATATATTGAGTTCCAGCCCAGCCAGGACTGCAGAGCAAAATCCTATCTCAAAACCAGACAGGGGCTAGAGTGACCGCTCGGTTTAAGGGTGCTTGCTGCTCTTCCGAAGGACCAAGGTCTGAGTCCCAGAACTTACACTGGCTCACAACCATCTCTAGCTTCGGTTCCAGGGGATCAGACACCTTCTTCTTGTCTCCACAGGCACCAGGCAGACACGCGGTGTATACATATGATGCAGCCAAAACACCCAGGCACATAAGATAAAAATAAACACAAACAAAACCCACAGAAAGCACATTGTCTGCTTTCTTAAGTCCTCATCTAAGAAGTTTCATTGAAAAATGGGCTTGCCTGGGAAGGCGCGATCAACCCACTGTGGCGAACGCAGCGTGTTTGCCCGCTGCTGGACGACAGCCAACATTATCTCCTCTCCCTGTAACTGGATTAGCTCCATTAAAAGTGTTTTAAAAAATTAATCATAGAAATCTATTTGTACCCAGGGCACTGCAGTCTCATGGGTACGGAATTCTCATATGTTAATATAATCAGTGCCTATTAGATTCTGTGACACTAAGAGGAACAAATAGCCTTAGATTTTCCCCTTAGATCTTCACACACTTTCTTCCAAGTCCTTTACCATCCTGTGAGGCCTACCTGCATGCCTCCGTGGAAAGACAGACTTCTAATTTTTCTATTTGTCGTCTAGAGTACTGGGCATGCTTCTCCCAGACATTCGGCTAAGGCAGCCCCACTGTGCCAGGTAAAGACTCAGCTTCCAGCTGAGGAAACTCATGCAGAGCTAAAACAACTCCCTCCACTGGGCTCTCACCAGGCCATGCTGGGTGGACACAGAGAGAAAGAGAATCTGTCCCTGCCTCTCAGAAACCCCAAGTCTGGTGATGGGTAAACACTGCAACGTGGAAGGACGCCTTGTTTGCCCATCATGGAGACAGTAAGAAGGGAGATGCACCCAGCTATGAGGAAGGCAGGTGTCCACAAGAGAACATAAAACACACACACACACACACACACACACACGCACACGCACATGCACACGCACACACACACACATGAACACACGAACACACACACACACTCACATGCACACTCATGTGTACACACACACACACACACACACAAATAAATGTTTTTCTAAGAAATTTAAAGTATAAGAAAAAATGTAAAAGTTAATTCCACAAATTAATTCCACAACTATTGAAGGTGAGGCCAGGATGGATGACTCGTCACTGGTGACAGGATTCTCTACTTTAGACACTACCCGTGTGATGGTTAATCTTGATTCTCAACTTGACCGGATTGAAAGACATCTAGATTAGTAAAGCGGAGCTCTGGCTGTGTCGGGGGCAGGGGGCGCATTTCTGACCTAGTCACTGATTTCATCCATCGACGGGTTCAAAATCTGAATGGATGGTGAGGAGGTGATGGAACTGTGGAAAGTGGAGGAAGTGGGTCTCTGGAGAGTGTGAGGGGTGCCTGTGAAGGGTGTACCTCAACTCTCGTCTGGTCCTGCTGCTCCTCCACACATTCCCACCTTCACAGATCTGCCTTACCTCACAGACAGAGCAACAGGGCCAAGGGGCCAGTCACTGAAAGCTTAGAAGCGGGGGCCACCACAAGCCCTTTCTCCCTTTAAATTGCTTTTCTTGGGCATTTGTCACAACAACAAGAAATCTGACTGACCGTTACATGTACCACTATCCCTAACACAGGGGACTGGTTCACATCTAGATACCTGTGTGTGAGGAAAGGACGCCTCCCCCCTCCCCCGCAAATACTGGCACACACGTTACTACAGCGTTATTCCTACCAGCCCCAGACTGAAAATAACTCCAGAGTCCATCAACAGGCAAATGAGTAAGGAAAGGGTGGCGTCTGTCCACTGGACTAAGAGATGAATGGATGGAATGATTGACACACGAGGTCACGATGCTGAGGGAAATAAGCCACACTCAGAGCGCAGCTAGTGTGAGTTAGTTCATCTGCAGCTCTAGAAAACACCAGCACGTGGGGGCTGGCAGAAAGCAGCCAAGAGATGAGGGGCTGAGAGGAGGGGGGAGGGGGGACCAAAAAGGGGCTTCAGAAGCCAGGAAGTTGAGGTGTTCTGTTGCAGTATGGCGTAGGTTCGCAAGCTGAGGCACCTGTCAAAGCTCACCAGGTTGGATAATGTGAGTGGGTGCCACGTGCTACACATGTCACACCTCAGTAAAGAAATCCTAAAACCACGTGAGCCAGAGGCAGTGGCACACACTTCTAATTCCAGCACGGAGTTAAGGCAGAGAGGCCTGGAGCCTGAGGAGAGCCTCTGCAAGATGCTGTCTCAGGCAAACAGATAGAAATGTAAAATGGAAGGGGAAAAGGAAGGAAAAAATAGGATTTTTTTCAGGTGGTGTGTGTGAGTGTGTGTGTGTGTGTGTGTGTGTGTGTGTGTGTGTGCTCAAATGTGTTCATGTGCACAGTTCCTGTACATAGAGGCCGGAGTTACATGCTGGGTGTCTTGCCCGATCACTTCCCATCCTATGTATTGAGTTGGGGCCTCTCGTGTGAAGCAAGAGCTTGCTGGTGCGGCTAGTCTAGCCAGGCATCCTGTCTCCACCACCCAAGTGCTGGGATTCCAGGTGGCCCGGCCCATCCCACCTGCCCAGCATTTGTGTGAGCTCTGGGAACCTGAACTCTCGTTCTCATGCTTGCCTGGCTGGTACTTTACCCACCGAGCCATCTGCTCAGTCCAAAGCAATGATTTCAAAACAACAACAACAGCAACAACTTAATTGAGGTGTAAATAATATATTTTAAAACTGCATATTTAGTATCTCTAATTGGATGTTTTTATGAAGAAAGAATTCCCTGAGGATGGGCCTGACAGATGGCAGGCGAGGGGTCTTTTCAAAAGTGGGGGATAGGAGAGTCTATAGGAGACTCAGTGTTCTATATGAGGGGGGCTTGCTCTGTTAGAATGGGGGGGTTACCCCTGGGAAGATCTGTATCTTGTACCCCTGTACTATGAAAAGTTAGGGACTGAATGTGTCACCCCTAAAATTCTTATTGAGACTATAATCCCCAGTGTAACCACACTTGGAGGTAGGGTCCTTCCAGGGACATTTGCGATTAAAAGAGATCATAAGGATAGAACACTTGTAAAATAGGATTAGTGTCCTCGAAAGAAATCTGGAGTACTTGTGAGGACAGAAGGTTGCAGTCTCCTCCCAGGAGCCGATCCTGTGACACTGTGACCTTTGATTTTACAAAGAGGGAAATGGAGGTGGAGAGGACCCAAATGGCTTGTTGATGGACCTGGGATTTAAACGCAGGGTTTTGCAGCAACCTCCCCAATGTTGACACACCCAGAACCATTTCTGCTCTTACCCAGACTGCAGAGGTTTGTCTAATAAAGGCATTTGAAATCCAAAACCATTGCCAAGTTGGAAGGTCACATGACCCAAGACAGGGACACTGAAAAGGCACCCCACCCCACAGGGATTGAGCATCCTTCCCTAGCCCAGAAGAGAAGAGAGCTTCCTCTAGGAGGCCAAAGCCAAACTGCTCTCCAGCGCCATCTAGTGACCTGGAGGCATGCAGTTCAGGGCTTTGGGCTTGGCAATGGTCTGGAGGTGGCAGGGAGAAAGTCCTCAAATAAGTCTCCACAGAGACAGGCTGTAGGGCTGTCCCCATGGAGATGGGGCTTGGGGACAGTAGGAATTTTCATGAATATTGAGTGTCTCACTGAGAAAGGAAAAAGTAAGCCTGCGTGCACAGGAGCAGTAGTCCCAACAGCCGAAAGGTAGAATCTAGCTTAGACAAACCCCTGCTAGATAATGATTGAACATCTGTGGCAGTCCATACAAGGGGATTCTGACACATCCTGACCTTGAGTTCAGTCACACTGTTATTTATTAAGCGGCGCAATGTTTACCATGTGAGAGAAACCATGAGGCACAACAAAACCCACTATAAAAGTTTATTAAGGGGAGGAAATAGAAGGGGTGTGCATAGGCCTATGGAATGACCGTGCAAGAAGAGAGAGAAGGAATAGGTCCCACCCCCCACCCCCCACCCCCACCCACGCACATGCGCATATGGGCTTATGTGGCTACTGCACTCAATGTGCATAGATTACATGATCACATTGCGTGCAGATTATGTGGGACGTAAGGCCCTGGGATGATTAAGCATCTTGCCTGGCTACTGGACAGCGCACACTCAGTCATGTAGCCAAGGGAGTGGCTAGGAATTCTAACACACACAGGGACAAACGCTGTGTAATTTCACTTGTATAAAATATGCAGATCTGGGGATATGGCTTGGTCGTAGAACATTTGCCTAGTATGGTGAGGCCCTAGGTTCCATCCCTAGCACTGAAAAAAAAAAAAAAGGTTTTTGTTGTTGTTATTGTTGTTTAAACTGATAATCACATAAAGTAGCACTGAAGTTTGCCAGGGAGAAAGAAACAGAAAGTGATGATTCCAGCAAGAGGGAGAAGAATGGGGGGTGGGGGGGGTGAAGGCTATTATTTAAATAAGGAGAGGGACTTTCTGGCAGAGTGACATCTGACATGAGACCCTGGGCATCAGGGACCCTAGTCAGCTCCCACAGAGGCTGCTGAGAACCCTCAAGCTGAGCCTGCATCTAGAACACAGCCTTCCCTCTGCACTCCACCCAGAGACGATGTAGCCTGAGGGCAGCCCTCACTAGAGCCCGTGCCACACCTTTCCACTCGCAGTCTTGGTAACCATAGGATAAACAAATCCCCCTTCGTTGTATGTGAGCCTGCCTCAGGCGTTTCGTTAACTGACTGTTCTCACATGTAATCCAGAGGCCAAGAACAGTCAAAAAGCCCTGAGTCTCCTCTGGATGGAAACACGGAGCCCAGCCCGCCTACTGAGAAGGTTATATACAAACCCCAACAAACTGACCCAGACAGCACTGAACAGTGTCTGAACTGTGGTCTTGAAGTTCATTTTCCACTTTAAAAAAAAAAAAAAAGGATTCTTGGGGAAATAGCTGATGAAGAAAAAAAAATCCTGTGCAAGAGAAGTGTGAAATGTTTTGTCATAGGAGACAGCCAGAATCTGCTGAATGGCTGCTAAGATCATACCAAAAGGACTCGGGAGATAACACAGTTTCCTCCCTGACTAGGAGCGTCTGATTTGAACTTTAACAAAAGGGAATTGTAGCAGTGGATTGAGACTACGGAATATGCTTAAGCCCATGAGCTCACAGTGATAATTAAAGTGTGTGAGCACCTCTGGGACCCGTGAACGGGGACTCATTTGTTACCTTGAGAAAACACAACTGAGGGAAAGAATGGGACATTTCCTACACAGACTCTCCTACCAGGTAGCTAAACAGGATGAAGGGAGGAATCTCTGTCAAATATTTTAATTTTTATGTTTAATTATGTTATGGGCATGTGAGTGCAGGTGCTAGAAGAGGGTACTGGATCCCCTGGAGCCGGAGTTACAGGTGGTTGTAAACTCTGCAGTGTGTACACTGGGAACTGAATTCTGTCCCTCTGCAAGAGTGGTACATGCTCTTAGCTGCTGAACCATGTCCCCAGTTCCAAGGGCTCCATCTCTCTCTTTTTTTTTTTCTTCAGAGCTGATGACCGAACCCAGGGCCTTGTGCTTGCTAGGCAAGCGCTCTACCACTGAGCTAAATCCCCAACCCCTAAAATATTCATTTTTTCTTTCTTTCTTTCTTTTCTTTTCTTTTTTTTTTGGGGGGGGGGGTTTCGAGACAGGTTTTCTCTGTGTATCTTTGCACCTTTCCTGGAACTTGCTCTGTAACCCAGGCTGGCCTTGAACTCACAGAGATCCACCTGGCTCTGCCTCCCCAGTGCTGGGATTAAAGGCGTGCGCCACCACCGCCGGGGGCTCCATCTCTTGATGGAAGGATGGTACTCACCAAAAGAATGATCAAATATGGCCATATTGTAACACCCAATGACTCACAGATCTTGGCCAGTGCCTGCCACTGTCAAGAAAAGAGACTCAGACATTATGAACCCTCCGACGGAAACATAGCATGACCCCTCCAACAAGAGTAAGTGTGGCGGCTAACTCTTGTAACCCCAGCACTGGAGCAACTGAGACAAGGAAATCATGTGTCCCAGGAACACCTGGGCTACACAGAAAGCTTTTATCTCATAAGCAAGTGAGATGATTCAGCTGGTTAAGGCACTTGTTACCAACCCTGGTCACCTGAGTTCAAACCTCAGGACCCACATAGTGGAAGGAAAGAACCAACTTCCACAAGTGTGCTGTGACCTCCACACATGTCCTGTGTGACACACCTTCCCCTGCATACACACAAATTAATAAAATGTAATACGTTTTTAAAGGATTCCATCTTTCAAAAAAAAATGCAAAATGGTTTCGTGCCAAGAGTCCTGTCAGAGGTGCCGGAAGGAACTCAGAGCCGTGGTGAGGACTCCCAGGGAACAGCAGATAGGATATACAAAAGAGCTCTTGAGAGATATAGCTACAAGTCCCAGATAGGCTAGCAGCCCCAGCCCCCTGAAAAAGGGAAAAAACAAAATAGAAAGGAAGTTTGTAGATTAAAATGTCAATTCTATCTAGGCAAGCGTTAACTGTATGTCCTTGCTTGCCGTGGTGATAAGACAATTAAAAAAGTTCAATTCTACTTTCCACTCTTTTTTTTCTGAAATAAATGGGCCTCACTGGTTACGTCTATGCACCTGTGACCCCAACATTTGAGAGAACACGGGAAGGGAGAGAAGACCTCACTTGTCGCACATATTCAAAGGGTTTGGTCCCTGGTCCCTTGGTCCCATGCACTTGGGCAGAGCATGCTGGTGGGAGGAACATGTGGAGAAGGCTGTTCACCTCCTGGCAGACAGGAAGTAGAACAGAGAAGCAACAGGAAGGGGCCAGAGCCAGATACAGCACCCACACACATAGCCCCATGATCCACCTTCTCTAGCCAGTCCCACTACCTTCCAATAGTCTATTCAAAAATGTTTAGAATTTCTATTTCTTCTTTATTGAGGCAGAATCTGAGTCTCACAATGACCACACTCACGAAGGGTAGCCTGAAACCCTAAGAGGTTGGCCTCGAACTCACATGCAACAATCCTGCCCCCAGCCTCTTGAGTCATTAGGATTACAAGAATGCATCACCCCGCCTGGCCTTATTTTTATTTTTCATTGTGTGTCTATGTGGATGCCTGTGTGTGAGTATGTGCATGTGAGTGTGGATGCATGCTTATAGAGGCCAGAAGATGGCATTGGAGTCCCCTGGAGCTGGAGTTTCAGGGCAACTATAAGCCGCCTGCCATGGGAACTGAACTCGGGTCCTCTGCAAGATCAGTATGCACTGTTAACTGCTGAGCCATAGCTCCAGTCTATTCAATATTTGAATCTATCAGTACGTTAAGCCATGCAGTAGGCCGGAGCTCCCATGTTCCAACTGTCTCTTGAACCCCCACCCCAACACACCAGGGTGTGTCTAATGTCCCAGACATCTCTCAAGCTAATCAAGTTGACAATTAAGATTAACCAAGAAGTATGTTCAGGGTTCATACTGGCCTTGGAGAGTTCAGACACAGTGGTTCATGGGCCCATCTAGACTCCCTAGTCTGTGGTAGGCAATTGCCCAGTGTGCTGAGGTCAAGACATCTGTTACTCGCTTAGGAAACTCCTGTTGGTCTCCGTACTAGGATGGGGATGCCAGAGCAGTGCGAGCCTCTCACCAAGGTTCAAGAACCCACGGTGTGCCAGGCTCTGTGTGTACATGAACTGTCTCCTGCGGCCCAACTACAGGCAGAGGTCAAGGCCTCACCTCTCCCTTCCTAAGGCCTGTGGCATGCGGAATTAGTGACCTGGGTCCTGCTCCCAGTCAGACACTTCAGAGCACTCTGTATCCCGTTGGATGTCCTATGTTCTGTATCAGTGAATGTTCCATCACCGTGATCCAACACCATGACCAAGGCCACTTACAGAAGGGTTCCTTTGGCTTCTGAGTCCAGAGGGTTCCAGTCCATCATGGTGGCAAAGCATGGCGGCAACAGCAAATATGGCGGCTGGAGCAGAAGCCGAGGGCTCACATGGTAAACTGCAAGGA
>CABHPR010155937.1:0-27343 GCA_902168415.1 Peromyscus melanophrys
TCTTCTGATGTGTGCTCTTCTTACATGTGACTTAATGCCTGAGAGGCTGGAGGGCAAAGCTGAAGGCTGATGTTCAACACCAGGACAGTAGGTAGACTAGGTTCATAAATCTGAGCTCTGTAAATGGGTGTCTGGGTTAGCATTGAATTTCATCAAGCTATTGGGCCATACCTTCTCATCTACAAAGTAGGATCAATAATACTAAGCTATCAAGGGAGACTGCTCAGCAAATAAATGCTACATTCAAATGCAATTTAAAAAGCTCATTTAGGAACTATTTACCAAGATGTGCTCAGGGTTAAGGGATACCAGTAAGACATGCAGAGGCATAATGAGGCAGGACAAAGCAGGGGGGCTTTTATCGGTCTCACATCTGCAGAAAAAGGAGAGGGATTATAAAAGAGAGAGCTGAAGCTATCATTGAGGAAAGGGTCACACAATAGGAGCGGGAGGCGTGTCCTCTTCTGAACCCTGCCAGTCCCTGCCATTGGAGAAAGTCAGGCAGAAACCACTGGCAAAGGAGCCCATTGATAGAGGTCATAGAAGTCAATCTCCTAGGGAGGAGAGGAAGATGGCGAGGTGGACAGAGATGAAGGGGTGCAAGTGACAGTTCCAGCTCTTACAACACGTTTTTTACAGACATTAGCTACTGTTTATTTTAGACCTTGTTGCAGAGTGGCTTCTACCTATGCAGCCAGAAGATGGGATGCTAGGGGTACAGCTGAAGTCAGGATAGGATTGGTCTCTCAACACTCTAGGATAGTGACCATAAACATTATGAACCTAGTGTGAACGAGTATCTCAATCTTTTCTAGAAACAAGTTGTGAATGGGTTGAGTAAAGAGGGAGTCCTTGACCTCACAGAGAATAGGAAAGCACTGTGACAGAAACCCATGCCTTGGAATCTTTGCCTTGGGAGGTAGGGTGGGAGCTGGAGAGCTGCTTCAGAATGAGTTGACTGGGATGAGAGAAAACCTTGTGCCACAAGAACACAGCCCCCAAAGCTGTTTATGGTCACTATCCTAGAGTGTTGAGAGACCAATCCTATCCTGACTTCAGCTGTACCCCTAGCATCCCATCTTCTGGCTGCATAGGTAGAAGCCACTCTGCAACAAGGTCTAGAATTGAACCAACCTCTTATGCATGCAGGTTAGCTTCCTTCTGGGTGTCTAAATACAGATTTTTTGTCCAAAATACAGGGCTGCTGTGTTTGAATTGTGCAGTGCCCCATAGAAGTTGTATAAGCATTGTTAGCTTAAGAGTCGGGTGCAGCAGCAGTTAGGTTCCAGTTGATCATGGTCTTCCTGTGCATTTCCACAGCATCTCACTCCAGAGACTGTGAGCTGCCAACCCAAGGAAATCAAACTCTTCTGCCAAGAGTCCCAACTAAAGGATGTATAGACACACAGCTTCACTTCTCTGTTCTCCAAGAAAACACCTTTCCTTCATTGGGAGGAGTAGGTGGGACCTTAGACACATACCTATGGTGGACCAATCGTATTTCTTCCCCTGTTAATTTAGATCTTGAAGGGAATAGTCCAAGTTAGGAGTAATGGTTGAAATGTTAGTCCCATTCATAGGACTCTTGAAAAAAAAAAGTTCATGTATGACTACCTCCAACAAGAATAAATCAATTAAAATCAAACCCCCCATGTTTATATATATGGCTTTTTGGTATTTTCTCTAATTCTCCAAGCTCATCCTCATCTTTGTAATTCAATGTCAGGCTTAGGTCATTAAACTAGATCAACCCACAAAGCGATGGTCCAGGTTTAAGGAGCCACAAAAATGATGACTGGGATGATGATTAAAAGCTTCACTTTGGTTTACTCCCAAATCAGCCCAATTGGGAAACAAATGGCATATGTTAGAGAAGGCAAGCATGAGCAGGTAAGTACCAGACCTTCCCAGAGTAGGAGCTGAGTTCCCAAGTCATAGCATCCCTTGCAAAGTGACAATCCTCTCCTTTAAACCTCTAGACTACAGTGAGGACCACGCTGTTGTTCAAAGATCTAACTGCTAGCATGGAAGAAGAGCTTGCTTCTTCATAATAGTCTATTTCCTATCATTTCTGTGGAACCTGCAGTAAGTTTGGTCTTGCCGTACCATTGTAAGGCAAAGTCCATCTCTGTCCCTTGTGACCAAGCATCCCATTAGGCACAGCTGAAGTCTATCCAGTTCTTCCATAATCTTAGCCTGGCATTGTTTTACAGTGTTACCCATTGCCCTATTTCACCTACCTTATGGATCATTATGTAGACGATGTGTGTATATATACATATATAGGTATATGATATTAAAGATATATATCTTTATATATTATATTTATATATTATGATATATCTTTACTATCATATATGCATATATATATGTATCTTTAACCTTCTTATCAAGTCACCAAAGCAAGTATTGCTCTGCTACTTTATAGATGAGAACACGAGGCTTGTGTGAGTGGTGTATAAGTAGACTTTCCTGGTCCAGCATTACAAAGCTGTTATGCTGAAGAACAAGGATTCCAACCCAGATAACCCTGCAGAGCTTTTGGTCATAGCATTGATTCTATTGCTTACACTGATACAGCCCCTGATCTTCTTGGGCCCCTCTTTGTGGGGGTATTGTGTTCCCCAAACTATTGTGTATGCTAATAAACTTATCTGGGGTCAGAGAACAGGACAGCCACAATATTAAACATAGAGGTTAGGCAGTGGTAGAGACAGAAATCCCTCTGGATCTCTGTGAGTTCAAGGCCACATTGGAAACGGCCAGGCACGGTGATACACACCTTTAATCCCAGAAAGCCACACCTTTAATCCCAGGGAGTGGTGGTAGAAAGCAGAAAGGTATATAAAGCGTGAGGACCAGAAACTAGAGGCATTTGCCCTGGAGAGGCATTTGGCCTGGAGAAGCATTTGGCCTGGTTAAGCATTCAGGCTTCTAGCAGCAGTTCAGCTGAGGCCCATCCTGGATGAGGACTCAGAAGCCTCTAGTCTGAGGAAACAAGACCAGCTGAGGATCCGGCAAGGTGAGATAGCTGTGGCTTATTCTGTCTCTCTGACCTTCCAGTGTTCACCCCAATACCTGGCTCAGGTTTGATTTTGTTAATAAGACTCTCTAAGATTCATGCTACACCTCTTTGTGTTTTAAGGAGAAAGTCTAAACTAGACATTTCCACAGGTGGTTGGGGCCAAATGAGTAAGAGAAGGATGAGGATTTTTAGGTGACAGGCTAGATTCTATGAACTGCCAACCTGCCTGCTTCCATTCATTTGTTTTCTATGACTACATGTTTTTTTCTTTGTTCTTAAGCAAATAGATTGTCTCTGGGTTAGTACTATAAATTCTACTCACCCCATGCCGAGGAAAAGCCCCTGAGAGATGAGTGTGTACCTACTGATCTTACATCTGTGTGCATTTATTTACCCATTTATTCTACATTTGCTCTGCAAACCCTCAGTGACAGCCCCTCTTCAAGTTCCTGCCAAAACATCTCTTCCATTGATAGTAAGTTGCCAGCATCACCATCATTAGCCTAAGATGATTAATGCTGGCTTAACATGGTCTAAGCTCTAAAGATAGCCAGAGATACAGGCAAGGGGACTCTTTTGTTCTATTTCCTGGATTTATGTGTGTTCTACTGGCCATTGTGAAGCAAGAGAGAATGACAAACTTCCCTGAGTCCAGCTGCATCCATGAAGCTATTATTTCTAGAACAAACTTGCCAATCAACAACCCTGTGATGTCCTTCCCCTACCTCCAGAGCACGGGTTTCCACCACAGACAAAGAAGATGACTGGACTTCTGTGTACAGAAGTAGCTCACTGGGATCTACTGCTTCCTGCTACAGGACCACTAAACTGTTAACTCCTTGTAACACGTCTTGCATCTGAAGGACGAAGAGATGAAAAGGAAAAACACATTGCTCAAGGCCAAGTGAAAGAGAGAGTAAGTTTAAAGTGATGCAGTACAAACCCCAGTAGCAGAGCGTTCATCTCAACTGGCTTGAAATTACAACTCATGTTTGAGGACAAAAGCCGGAAAATTTGGAAGAGAGCAGACCTCTGCCTTCACCAGCCACCTGGACATCACACAGTGGTTACAAGGGAAGAGACTAGAACTCTAGAGTAAGCTGCATCCTCCCTCCTGCATTAACTTCCACATCCATCCCCAAGCTGCAGTAACCATATAAGTGAGAGATGAAGCCCATCACTCCACCTCCTCTGACTTCATTGGCTCATCTGCCATGGACCTATAAATGTTTGTGAACTGAATACCACACTAGAAAACGTAGGGACAGAGAAAACACTAAGACAGATGCCAGAGACTCAGCCCCAAGATGCTGCCAGTAGAACACTTTGAACTGATCCTTAAAAAGTTAGGGGTGATTGGAAAATGCTGTCTGATAGAGGCACACCAAATGCATCCCTGTCCTGAGGACTGTGCAGCAAGAGCCCCCACCAAGGACTATAGAGATAGTTCAGTCAGTACAGCGCTAGCCTCACATGCATGAGGACCCGAATCCCCAGCAGCCTTGGAAAAAGCTGGGCGTGGTGGCGTGATATATGCTTGTAATCCCAGTGCTGAAGAGGGAAAGACATGATCCTTGGGGCTCACTGGCCAATCAGTCTAGTGTAATTTGTGAGCTCTGGGCCGAAAAGACCGTGTACCAAAAGATGTGCGTGCTAGTTCTGTGGATCATATCCAAGGTTGTCTTTGTGATTACATATAACATGCATCTACACACATAAACAAGCATATGTGCAAATTAAGAGAGAACTCTAACCAAGCCTAACATTGCATTTGTTTATGGTTGAGGAAACAGAGCTGACCAAAATGAATAACTTCCATTTTGTTTAATGGTTTAAGGATCAGTCCAATTTTAGGCCCAAGATAAAACTGGGAGCCTGGTTAATTGTGGATTTGCCCCCCAAATCTCTTAGAATCTCCCTAGAATTAGCTATGCAATACACATTTGAACTTGTAGACTCCAATGGGATTAACCCAGTATGAGCAACAAATCAAAGGAAAGTCAAATTTTAAGCAAAATAGCTACAGTTTAAGGAGTGTCTTTGAGGGTCTCCTGCTCATCTAATCTGCCTTTGTTCATAATCCTTCACATTTAAAGCTAGCACCTTGTCACTTCTTTCAAACATCATTTTCAACCACTTTTGGTTGAGACGATGAGGTTAGCACCTCTGTTTGAACAGCTGTGGTGCATTAGCGACCAATGATTCCTCCCAGCTCCTGGAGGTGGGGGAATCCTGAAACAACAACCTTCAGTCCCTTTTCCCTTCCTGCCAGAGGTATTTAACCTTGGCCTTGTACCCTTTTGTTCAACTCTTCATGCTAATCTTCTAAAAATAGTTTTCAAAACAGATCTCATTTGGGAGACTTCCACAAGGAACATGGGCTTGCCTGACCACCCTCTTGGAATTTTAATATCTAAATTCTCATGGCAGGGAAGGGAACCTGTCATTAAAGAATTGGAAAGCAGCCTTCAAACTACTGTTCTGTGATGTTAGTGAGTCCCAGTCACCAGTAGGGATGCTTCATAATCACTATGAAGGAAAGAGCCACACAAGCTGAATGTCAGCCAGGAACTAAATAGGTTACGTTTGGGCAGATGGTTGATATTAGGAGGAATGATGTCCAGATTCATGATCTTCTTTTTCCTTGACACCAGTGTCAACAAAACAAGGCAGCCTGACTCAGGCATTTGAGGTGAAGGGCCCCATGGTATCCCTCTCGAGCTCCACTCGTGGCTCCTTTCTATCAACCATATTGTCTGTTGACTGTTACCACATGGCCAGAATGTTCCTGTGACGAAACTTAGAATTTCTGCCTAATGGGTTGTTTCTTTCATTTGCTGGCTTCTACATTCGTCAGTCATGAAAAACATCTCTTAAGTCTAGGAAAGTGAAACATTGCATTTTTGGTTTCCACTTTCCCCTCCAGAGCAAATTGATGTTTTTAGGATGTCTCTTCTAATTTATAGCCATGATAATTGCACACTGTGTCAGACTGATGGTCCTCTTTTTACCCCATCTTTAAATCTGGTGGTTGATTGAGTAGTCCACATTTACTGAGATAATAAAGAGCATCCCCGTAGTATTCTTTTTTTCTCCCTGTGTGGGTATTTGGGATAGTACAGAAGGCATGCACATCATTATGAGCAAAGGGGGGATTAAAAAGAATGTGAGAGCTCACCCTGCCTTCTCCTCCTGAGCTGTCTTCAAAGCCCAACTGTAATAAAAGGCAGTTTCATGTATTCATATTTGCCCACTGATGGGCATGTCTCCCGAAGGTTACATCAAAAGGTTATCACCAAAGAAAGAGAAATATCACGTCAAGGTACCTCAAGCATTAAATGTCATATCTAAACACAGTGCACATCTCTGACTAGATTCCATGTAATCATACACCAACCCAATCATGAGCATTGAGGATTTTAATCATTTCACAGTACTCTTTGGAAAAACACAAATGGCACTGCCACCACCTCACATGACCAGAAGACATAATTTTTTAATAAGGAATATTAATGAATATTCATGACAGCCATGAATATGCTGAATAATTTCATCTGTGCTTGATGAAAGAGGACTGACAACAGGAACCAAAGAATTGAGTTCTGTCTTAGTGCTTTTGTAACTTAAGTCAAAGTAAGTTATGACCTCACTGTACCCCAAAATTGAACTCATGAGCTTCTGGGGTGAAGTAACCCGTCCTTTGTATATATCTCTGCCACCATTGCAGGTGCTGCCACTCTCCCCAAGACAAGCTACACAACTCCGTCATTAGCTTGGCCTGATTCCTATTTTCAGTTGCATAGCCTTCGCTTCTAAGAACTCAGGCAACTGAAGATCAAAATTATGAGGGGAAAACTAGTGTCTAAACTGAACCTGAACAAACATTTTTCTTTTGTTTCTTAAACAATACAGAGTCGTGGCTATTTATATAGCATTTACATTGCAATAGGTTTTGGAAGTAATGTCAAAATGATTTAAAGTTTAGGGGAGGGTGCGTATGGGTTGATGGCAAATACTATACCATTCTGCAAAAGGGACTTGAGCATGGCCATTTGACACCCATGAGGGAGGGGAAGCCCTGAAAACCATCCTCAATGCATGCTAGAGAGCTATATTCAGTTTGGAATACCACTATCTGTATGCTGGATGCTGTAGGAGATAGAAATTCACATATAAAACAGTACCCAAACTTGATAGAGTGAGATATGTGCACACATGAGAAAACAGATAAGGAAATGTAATGTAAAAGCCAAAGGTTATGCACATCACTCTGGGCCTTTGTGAAGGGGAAGGCTTCAGACAATGAGGACCTTGCAGACTCCACCCTGCAGCCATGGCAGGAGCAAAGGTTGGCATGCTACAGAACGGCCAAGAGCAGATGGGTCAGAGTTCACATACACAGCAAAGCCCCTGGGTTTTTGCCTCCATCATGCTCTGTGTGACTCTTCCTTCCTCTCTGAATTCTTATTACCCATGCACCCAAAGTTTGAATAACAACAGCTACTTGCTAGTTTTTGCTCAGATCCACTGCATGCTAGAAACAATTGTATGCACTTCATATATTTTAACTTACTTAATTCCTCTCATAATTGTATATGTAGACACTGTCTTTGGGTACATTTAAAGATTCAGAAACTGACACAGAGATGTATAAAATTCTGCCCATAGTTAGACACAAGGAAATTGAAGACCAGCATTCTATCATCTGTTTTAGATTGCAGACCCTGAGCACTTGCCTACCAAGTGTCTTTATAAGTCTCGTCTAACCTCAGAAACACAATTCTACCTAGCCTCTTCTGCTTTTTACTTCTTAGACTCTTGTATTACTTATCATTTCTGTGATCCAAGAACCGCTTGAAGGGAGAATGATGTATTTGGGCTCACTGTTTCATAGGGTGCATGCCTTAGCTGCTTGGTCCCATGTGCTGTGGAGGAACATGATGGAGATAGGATGGTGTGATGGAGGACAGCTGTCTACACTGTAGTTTACAGCAAGCAGAAGGAGTGTGAAAGGTTTGGCCAGAGATCTACTTCCTCCAGCTCAGGCTTACTTTCTGAAGTTCCACAACCTCTAAATAGCGCCACCTTCTGGGCAATAAAGATTGAGAATGATCTCGGGTCTATGGGGACCACTGTATATTCAAATCTAACATATCTCTGCCATCAAGAGGAGACACACACTTCGGGCTTAGACTTGAGGAGCCTAGTCACTGCAGCTGTGGATTCTTCTCACATCTCCAGTGACAGACCCCCACGATGGCCCAGCTGTTCTCTTTGACCCAAGCACACACTCTACATACTTAGTTCTTCAGAACCCTTCACATTACATTCGGCTTGTGTGGTAAGTAAAACTTGATACTCCCTCCAGTAGCAGTTGAGTCCAGGGCATAGCTTCCCAAACGGTCATCATGGTGAAGCTAGAATTAGATCACATTCTTCCTAAATTCCATTCATCATCAACTCAAATCACCATGTATGTTGTTCTGAAATAAGAGTCCTCGCCATTCCAGGTGTCCTTCATCTGCGCTCTACTTTCACACTTTTAAGCCTGATGCCAGAGTTCCATCATTCCCTTTCTGTCTCACGTTTAGCTTCTGTTCGCTTTTTTTAATCTAGGAAGACTTTTTGAATACAAACTCTTTTTAGTCATGTTTTTAACACCGTTTTCATCCACAAAATGTAGAAAGGATGTAATTTACAGAAACACCCATAGAGTGAGGATGTACTTTACAGAGTCATTAATATTATAGATAAAGGATAGCAGAGGAAACTGCTCTCCCTTTTGCTTTTGATTTTTCCAAAATGGCTCTGATCCATTAATCAACACACCCTGGTACATCTGTTCAGTCAACTATGAATCTCCCTAAATTTTTCATGACTTGGTCTACATTTGTTTGTCTTGTCTACAGATGAGTGTCATTGGGAATTCTATTCTTTTTTTTTTAGTCTTTTATTTGCTTGATACAGACTTGTCCTTGAGAATAAGCCTAATAACTTTAAAACCAAAATCACCGTGTTTGGAGATAATGGATGCTTTGCATATGCTTGCTTCTGGTGTTAACCCACTTTTCTAAGTATCTTCAAAACAATTCTTGAGTAAGCAAATCCAAACTTTCATCAATGATGAGCACTAAGTTTGTGCTTACTGTAACACCTCATAATACTGGGATGTGCCTGTCACCATCCTTCTGTACCATTCCTCTTTGCAGTGGTTTTTTAGTTCTGAAGCACCAAGACTGTATTAGTTTCCTGTTGCTGCTGAAACATGTTGCCATGTACTTTCTGGCTTCAAACAACACAGATTTGTTGTATTGAGCTTTGAAGAGCGAAAAATCAAAACCGAGTTAAAATGAAGGTGTTAGCGGGGCTGGTTCCTCCTAGATGCTCTTAAGGGATGACCCTGCTCTTGCCTTTCCCATTTCTAGATGCTGTTCACATTTCCTGGCTCATACCCCCAGCCATCAGAGGCATCATTCCAACCATTGTTTCCATCCTCACACCATCCTTGCCTTCTTTGACCCTCCAACCCCCCTCTCATAAGAACGTTTGTGATTACAATGGACCCATTTAGACAGTTGGATCTTTCCCTCTCAAGAGCCTTAATCACATCTGTAAAGCCCTATTTGCCACGTGAGGTCACAAAGTCACAGGTTTCAGGGATTATGATGCCGTTATCTTTGAAAGAGGCCATTGTTCTGCCTACCACACTCCCCAAGACCCGTCACTCAAGATAGTGGCTCCATTATCTTAGGATCTCATTTATTTGTCTTTGTTACAGAAATGGATTCTGATGGGCTAGTGTTCTTGCTGGGGGTATTTGTTCTTTTGGAATAGTTTTCTCTGCAATGCTAGCCTTTCTGTGTTGAAAAGCCTTTTCTCAGAGGGGGAGAGGCAAGCAAAGCAGCAGCTGTATAGATCTACTTCTTTTTGACATCTAATTTGACACTGCCTGCTCCGACGACCTTTCCTCACTTCATCTTCTCACTCAAAAAAAAAAAAAAAAAAAGCAAGGAGCCTCTCTGGTCTTAATATTTTTCAAGTTTCAACTTATTCACAGCTGGCCTTTCAGTGTATTTCACTGGTACAATGTCTGTGCCCAGGGTCTCATGCTCAGCCTTGACCATGTGCCCTTCCTTCAAAATTCTGTTTCTGTTCTTTCTAAATCTCCGCTGGATGGTTCCAAGTGGATACTCCCTGATTCCTTCTCATGAGGATAACCCAAGATTACCAAGTAAGCATTCTTTTTTTTTTTTTAAAGCTATATATTCTTCTTAAATGATGGTCTCTTTTAGAAACACACTACAAACTCATTTTACTGTTCTCCGATTAAAAAAAGAAAAGCCAGTGGGTGTGTCTGAACATGCCCATTTGTTCCTCTTCCCTGCCATTATGAATTCCGAGATGATTCAGTCACCTCCTCCTATAGTCACCGTACCTTCTGTGACACCAACTGGCTTTCCCTTTTGGTTGGAAGTGAGTGGAGGCCCTGAGATCTTTGTCCTCTAATCAGCCTTTCCACTTTTAGCAACAGGAGCCTCCCAACAGATGTTTGGAGAGTTGGGATCGTGACATCACCTCATCACTATTATAGGAAAAAGCAGTCTTCACCACTGCCCGCTTTTCTGTGTCCATGCATTTCTGACCACATGCATCCACACAGTTCTGGACTCTTCCACATGGTTCTTGTTTAGAGTTAGTACTCTGTTATAAGTAGGAGTGCATAGGCTTAGAAAAATCAGAGTAACAACTAGAGATAAACCTAAGGTGTTCCTGGAAGTGGGGCCTGAAATAATTTGTTGTTCTTGAAAATATACATGTAAAGGACAGACCTCTGGTTTAATTTAGGAGAGCTACGTGGCCTCAGAAATTAAAATTCCATTCCACCCAGAGGCATGCAGCTTGTGGCCATGGCTGTGGACCTTTGCCTTCACTTCACAGCCACCTCAACAAGGTTAACAGTGAGCACGTGACCTCAGTGAGATTAGCAGAGAGATCTCAGGACTCCCATGGGGGATGTTGGGATGAAATTTCTCTAGGCTGTAGAGACAGACAGGGAGCCCACAGATCAGGGCTTGCAGCCATCTTGAGACTCCAAGAAGAGCTCCTTTGAAAAGCAGACATTATGGAAGGGGAATGAAAAGAACTCAGGTTATGAGGGCATTGCTGACAGCCGTGAAGCCAAGCCCTCCTTACGCTTTTCAGTTCTTTGTCTTAAAACTTATTTTTCTGATTTCCAACTGAACGTTCATATATGTATTGTGTACGTAGTCTTTTGGTATTGGGGAGAAAGTGAGTGCAGGAAAAAGGACTAAACAGGTAAAGAGGACATCATGTGACCAGAGGATGCGCTCTGACCTTTGGCTAGTGGGGGCCATTTTCATCTTCCCCTCCATCTTGCCTGCTGTGGAATGTCGTTCTGTATGCTGTGAATATGTGTTGCTCTGATTGGTTGATAAATAAAACACTGATTGGCCAGTAGCCAGACAGGAAGTATAGGCAGGGCAAGCAGAGAGGATAATTCTGGGAAGAGCAGGCAACTGACTCAGGAGTTGCCAGCCAGACACAGAGGAAGCAAGATGACAAGGCAGAACTGAGAAAAGATACCAAGCCACGTGGCTAAACATAGATAAGAATTATGGGTTAGTTTAAGTGTAACAGTTAGTAATAAGCCTGAGCTTATGGGCAAGAAGTTATAATTAATATAAGCCTCTGTGTGTTTACTTGGGGGAGGCAAGTGGGAGAGATTTGTCCCGACGGCCAGCCAGCTGGGATACAGGAAAACTTCCAACTACACTTGCCTCTGTGCAGACTACAGCAAGGAAAATCAGCTGTCTTTCTTCAGTGTCTGTCAGCCAGGCATGGTAGTGATTGTGTTCTATAGCAGCATTTACGCTGAGGCAAAAGGTTTGGGGATGGAGGTCTGCCTGAACTACATAGTAAGACCCTGTCTCAAAACAAACAATGGACATGTTGTATGTCTCCAGGACAACTCCTGCTATTCAGGCTGAGTCACAAGTGTATCATGCCAAGGAGTTAGAGAGTACAGGGAGCATTCAGTCATGATCAATAACATGTGGCATTGCATCTCCCTCCTCCTGTCCGGACTGCTCATTAAAATCCTGTCAGGTCTTACAACCTCCTAAAGATCAGCCCGTGAAACACACCTTTTCAGATGCCAATAATGGCTCCAAGTCAGACAGAAACTTAGTTTATATTCTTTCCCCCACAACTTTCCTACCTTATTTAAATATATCCTATCTTCCATAACTGTAAGAAAAGCAACCTATAAAAATCTTACATAGCAGGCAGAACCAGGTGGATCTTTGTGAGTTTGAGGCCAGCCTGGTCTACAGAGTGAGTTCCAGGACAGTCAGGACTGTTTCACAGAGAAATCCTATCTTGAAAAACAACAACAACAACAACAACAACAACAAAAATCTTAAATAGCTCTAGGGAATGATCCAAATGGTCTCCTCATCTCTAAAATCAGGGAAACTGAGGCCTAGAGAAACATAGATAGGCAGTCAGCCAGAGACCAAGCATGTATGAGCATTGCAGTGCTCTGAGCCCTCACCAGAATCTGTCCCTCCAGATCCTGAGGGCTTCGTCATCTCTGCAATTCTCAGCACACTTTTCCATCAAACAAACTCAGCTCAATAGTCATCATTTGCATAAAAACCCACCTTTATTTCAACTCAGTTTCTTCTTACATCTAATGTTCTGTTTGTGTTTATTTATTTAACAGCCTTCCTCCACTAGAGTACAAACCTCTCCAGGCATGAGCCACATCTCTACCTTTCACATTTCTCTCTGCCTGTGTAACCCAAGCCGGTTTCTTGCCTCACTATGGAGGAGGGGCTATATCCTATTGTTCTGTGTGTCCTTAATGCCTGGCACACATAGCAAGCCTTCAGTGGACGCTCATTTGAAAGGGACGGCTCTCTACAATGCCTGGCTACAGATATTACTCCATGCGGATTTCATGCTCCCTGCCATCTTTTATTGATAAAGATCTCGTCAAACCCTCTCCCCATATCTAAATTAGATTATTCTAATGAATTCCAGCCTATTTGTTCCTGCACCATAAGAATTCTTTACTCTTGACCCCACCTCATGTGTGATTTGCAAACTTACTTTCCGCTCTAAGGTTGCCTTTTACTTACTTGGTAGTGTTCCTTGATGCACACTTTTACGTTTGATGGAGTCAAATCCGTCTTCTTTTCCTTCTTTGGTGACTAGTGCTTTGGCCATTTGGACTCCACTCCTCATGACCAGCTGTATGGTCTCTTTGTCACTTTACTTTTTGGAGAACAAATCTAGTGAACCACTGGCTAGTCGGTGACGGAGTCCTCTAAGGACAAAAGAAAGGATTTGAAGAGCAGAAGTACTTGAGAAAGCAGAGGTCACAGGGTCAAACATGAGCCCCTACTTCATGCTTTCAGCAAGGCTGTGATGGAGAAAGCTGACTCCCAGAAAGTGATGCACAGTCCCAAGAAAATTGTCAGTGTAGCCAATTTGGCACCTGGCAGCTGGCTGCCACCCAGTGGTGGAGATGAGAATGACATGGGGGTATTATTACAGTTGTTTGCTAGACCAGTTCCAGTTTCTGGCTATTATGAATCAGTGAACATGGATGAGCAAATAACTCCATGGTAAGACATAGAGTTCTTTAGCTATATGCCCAAGAGGAGTATAGCTGAATTTTTGGTAGATATATTTTCAGCTTTTTGCAGAACCTCCACATTGATTTCCACAGTGGCTGTACCAGTTTATATTCCCACCAGCAATGAATATGTGTTCCCACCTCTGGAACTTCTTCTCTTAATGTATTTCTGACCTACCAACTGCAGGCTGCTAACTTGAGTTGATTTCACAGTATTGAAAGATTTGATAGAATGAAATTGTGGCTGTGGTTCAGAACAGAAATAACCATTCAGCCTTAAGTTTGACCTTACCTCAAGATCTACAGGGCAAAAATCAATAACCACAAATTGATTAGGGGAGAGGGAAAATTACACTAAGTGAACTACTTATTTAAAGTTTATGCCCAGGTATTTGTTTCTTTAGTATCATATTTCAATCTCATTTAAAGAAACAGTCCATCTCGGCTACAGGCAAACATCCACTTTAAATGAGTCTAAGCAAAGAGAGGGCGGCACATGGTCAATATTTTGAGGAATCTCAAGTTCAAAAGCATGGTGCATATTAAAATAGGAAAAAATAATGTGTGCTATGAGACCTCACAGATAGTGGGGATCATTATATGACTTGTATTGTCTGCCTCGATTCCTATCCATGTAGCCGTCTATGTTGACATAAAGTTGTCTGTGTAAACGTCCCCATGTAGCAAGAAACAAAACCACTGAACATTCTCATAGTTTGGGTTATGACTATTTCCAGAGAGGATACATATACACCAGAGCACATTAGTACAATATAGAAACACCCCTGACAAATCCAAACAGAAAACACACACTTGTCATGTTTTACCATCTGACCCAGGAACCTTCCTTTACTCTTAGATTTTATGCACTAGACTGAGCTTCCAGGGTCAGCTTCCAAAGCCACACTTCATAGCTTCTGCTACAGCCAGAAGGCCACCCACTACCTCTGCTGCTGTCTGTGAAAGTGGGTGTTCCACATCCTGCCTCTTGTCACCCACAAAGCCACCGAGCCCTCAGCTGCAATTACTACAGAGAGTCCAAACATCTGCCTCCCATGTTTGCCCAGAAACAGCCCCCATGATATGAACTTCTGTCTTTCAAAGCTTTCAGGGGCATCTGCTTAGCATAATTAAATCACATGAAAATGCCAGAGATGAGAATAAGTAACACATGTCATTATAGACTGAAAGTTGGTGTCCCCTGATTCATGTGTTGAACCCTAGTCCCCAATACGACGATATTAAGAGGCAGGGCCTTTGAGAAGTGATTGGGTCATGAAGGTGGAACAATTGTGAATGGAGTTATAAATTTAAGGGGAGACCCAGGGAAGTAACATATGTCCAGGTGAGTTTCACAACTCATGATGGAAGCTGCGGACTCAGGAAGGAGGTTGATGACCCAGGTACACGGAATTCCATGCTACTTGTGGAAATGAGGATTGGGTTGGAGTTAACCCAAAGTAGAGCATTCAGGTGTGGAGAGAGAGCCACACCAAACAGCAGCAGAAGCAGAGACCATCCGGGGGTGTTTTGACCCCTGGATAGCAACTGTTAGTGCTGACAGTAGCTGACTTTCAGGAGATAACTAGAGACAGAGCCTGAAGGCCAGAATACCAACCAGTTCCAGAGGAAAATGACCTCTCCACCTACTCTGACTGAGTCTTCTTTTGAACACTGTAAATGCTTTCATTGAAAGAAGAAAGCTGACATGATGAAAGGAAGAGAGAAAGAGATGAAAGCCTCAACTAACAAGCTACTTCCAAATACACAAGTTCCAGTGCAGAAACAAAATAGCAAACAACACAACTCCTCCCAGAGTTACTAATCCCATAGCCCCCAATAAGAGTGACGGGGAGACCTTCCAGACTCTACAGGCTTTTTCTTTGGGGCCACCAACCAGCTCCCAAATCATGACACAGAGACTTCTTTTTAGTTTTGAATGCTCAGCCTAGTTTAGACATGTTTCTGGGCTAGCTCTTTTAATTTAAATTAACTGTTTCTCTTTATCTACCTTTTGCCTCAGGGTTTTTACCTTTTCTTACTTTCTTCCTGCCTCTATGTCTGGCTGGCTGATGGCTGCCTGGCTTCTGGCCCTGGGCATGTCCCTCATTCTCTCCTCCTTCTTCTCTACCTTGAACCTAGATTTCTTCTCCTATTTATTCTCTCTGCCTTCTAGCCCCACCTGTCCTTTCTCCTGCCTGGCTATTGGCAGTTCAGCTTTTTTTTTTTTTTAGACCAATCAGGTGGCTTAGGCAGGCAAGGTGGAACAGATGCAACACATCTTTACACAATTCAACACACATCCTTACATCATTAAACAAATGCAGCACAAGCAAAAGTAACACACCTTTACACAGTGAAAGTAATATTCTGCAGCACAAGCAAGTGTAACACATCTTTGTGTAATTAAAATAATATTCCACAACATCAAAGACTTCAGAACAATGATTTTATGTTTGACAATTCAAAGAAGATATAAATGTACTCCAGAGAACAAAGACAAAGATCTGAATGAAGTGAGGATGACAATTTAAGATATGAAAACAAAATTCAATATAGAATTGTTGAGGAGAAGCCAAACTAAAGTGGTGTTGTAAGTAAAAAAAAACTTAATAAACCTTAGAAGAAAGCTTCACCAATAGAGGAAAGCTTCACCAATGGAACATGGGCATGTTTAAAACAGTATCAGGGTTTGAAGACAACATAGAGGAATTAAATTATTCAATGAAGGTCAATGATAACCCCCTTCTCTCTCTGAAATGTGTGTGTGTGTGTGTGTGTGTGTGTGTGTGTGTGTGTGTGTGTGTATGAAAACACCAAATCTTCTCTGGGCATAGGAAGATAGGGGATGAGAATCACACCAAAGGCATAGAAAATATTTCCAGTAAAATCATAGAAGAAAATGTTACCAAACCTGAAGGAGATGCCCATCTAGAGACTGAACAGCCTATAGAACACCAAATATACAAGACAACATAAGACACTCCCTGTAGCATTTTATAGTTAAAACAGCAAAACCACAGAATAATGAAAGGTACCAAAAACTGCATGAGAGAAGTGTCAAGTCATTTATAAAGACAGGCCCATCAGGAAATATTTAACAGCATTTAAAGCCAAAAGGACTTAGAATGATTATTCCAAGTTCACAGACTATTATACACAGCACAACTATCTATTATAATTAAATGAAAATTTAAAATTAACATGATAAAAACAGACTAAAAATATTAGTACCTAAGCTACTCTAAAGAAGAAAATTGAAGAAATAGGACTGAAGGAGAAAATAAACATGCTGAAGAGGACATGAGAGATTACTAAGCAACAGGCGGTCAGTTAATCAAAAGAAGTCCAGGAAAATATCAAAAAAGAAACAAAATGACAGGATAACAAAAACTTTTAGTGTTCTCAATTCTCCAATAAAACACTGACCAGCAGATTGGATTAAGATCCATCTTTTTTCTTCTACCAAGAAATACACTTCACTATCAAAGATAGAGATCATCTTAGGATAAAAGTATTAAAAACGTTATTTTAAGCAACTGTAAATAAGAAACAAGCAAGCATAGCTATTCTAATGTCTAACAAACTCTATTTCAAACCAAAATTAGTCAGAAGAGATAAGACAAGATAAGTTAGACAGATAATCACTCTATACTGATTACAAGAACAATCCACCAAGAAGAGATCATGGTTTAAAAATAGTTGTCATCAAACATGGATAGGACTAACTTCATAAAAGAACTTTCTCCAAAATTGATCACGTATAAAGAGACAAATAAAGTTTCATAATATACAAGAAATTGAAATAAGATTTTGTATTCTGTTTGATCACAATAAAAAAGCTAAATATCAATGACAATAAGGAAGAGTAATAAACACTTGGGCAAATTAACCAAAACCAAGAGAGAGAAGACCTGGGTTAGTAAAATTAGAAGAGAAAGGGAAGACATTACAAAAGGTGACAATAAAATTCAGAAAATAATAAGAACATACCTTAAAAACTTAAACTCCACTAAGTTGAAAAACTTAAAAGAAGTGGCTGAATTTCTAGATGTGTGTGAAACACCAAAATTAAGACAAGGTGAAATGATTACATGAATAATTTAAATAGCTCTGTATCCAGCAACAACACTGAAGCATTTAATAGAGAGTCTCCCACCTCAAAAGGGCTAAGACCAGGTAGAGTTTCTCCAGAATTCTTCCAGACCTTCAAGGAATTAACACCCCAAATGCCTAATTTATTCCATGAAATAGACATAGGAGGAAAACTTCTAAACTATTCTTATGAAGTTCTTAGAAGGTAAAGGGTATCGGCTCTCTCCACCTCTAGTCAATAGAGAGCTTGGAGTCTTAGTTGTAAGAAAAGGGAAGAAAACAGAAGGATAAAAACAGGAAAGGCTGTTAAGTACCCCTACTGCAGATGACTTGATTCTGTGTGTAGGAAACCCTAATGACATCACCATAAAAGGCTTAAGCTGATAAATGTTTTCAGCAATGTGGCAGGGACAACATTAACACACTATGATAATTTGAATGTATTTCGCCCCCATAATCTCATAGGGAGTGGCTCTATTAGGAGGTATGGCTTTGTTGGAGTGGGTATCTGCCTTGTTAGAGGAAGTGTGTCACTGTAGGGGAGGGCTTTGAGGTTTCTTATGCTCAGGATACCACCCAGTGAGTCAGTCAACTTCCTGTTGCCTCTGAATCAAGATGTAAGGACACTCAGCTTCAGCACCACATCTTATCTGAATGCTGCCATGCCATGCTCCCTACCATGATGATAATTGACTGAACCTCTGAAACTGTAAGTGAGCCACCTCAATTAAATGTTTTCTTTATAAGAATTCCTGTGGTCATGGCGTCTCCTCACAGTTATAGAAAACCCTGACTAAGATACACACAAAAAGTAGGAACCTTATATATACCAATGACAAAGATACTGAGAAAGAAATCAGGGGGACACAATAGACACACACAGCCACTACTACAGCACGCCCACAGTAAACGGCCACAAAGAAAGAATGACTGTGGAATTTCAGTCACATTGGAAAGCCTAAATTAGAGGGTTTAAAATTTCAGTGTGTAAAGTCAGATATGGTGGCTCAAGACTTTTATCCCAGTACTTGAGGCAGAGGCAGGCAAATCCCTGTGAATTTGAGGCCAGTCTGTTCTACACTGTGAGTTCCAGGCCAGCCAAGGGAACATAGTGAGACCCTGTCAACAAAGAAAGAAAAGCAAACTTCAATGTGTAAATGAGTTGTCAAGGACTGTGAGGGGCACTTCATGTGTATTCTTAGGTACAGCTATCTAGAACATCTTTCTCCTTTTCTGAAATTTTCTAATCATATTAAAGCTCATAGTAAGAACAAATGGCTGAGTGAAAACACCAGCATTATCCTTAGAAAATTAAAACAAAACAAGAAGCCTTACTCTGGAAAAGAGTAACATCATATCCCCGGAAGGCGGAAGTCATTTTATATTTTAGGTAGAATTTTTCTTCCCTTCAAATACAGTCTGGATGATCTGTAAAACCAGAAATTAACCTGTAACTCCCACCTCCCCAAGGACCAGGTAACTTCCTGGGATGCTGGGAGTTGTAGTTCTTGAAAAATAACAAAGCCTCATGGGAAAGTACAGTGATCTTTATAAGCCCCTACAACACTCAGGCCATTCAGCTGGGAATTCCAGGGAGTGGTTCTGACCAAAGCCCATCTTGGTCAGTATTTAATATTTAAAGCTTGCTTCAAATTTGGCTCAAAGTGGTGGAATTGGTTTTTCTCTGTAGAATCTCAAGATTAACAGACCATGATAAGTAGAATGGCCTTCCAAAGACATCTATATCCCAATCTCCAGAACCTATAAACATTACCTTGTATGACAAAAGGGACATTTCAGATGTGATTCAAGATTCCAAGATGAGGTGTTCACCCAAGGTTGCCCAGATGGACCCCACTCCTGACATTAGTAAAATCTAAGAACCCTTTCCAGCTATGGTCAGAGGGAGGTGTGACTACAGTTAAGAGGACAATGAAGGGCATCACTGACTTTGAGGATGCAAGAGAGAACCAAGAAATGTGGGCAGCCTTGAAGATCCAGAAAAGGGAGAGATGTATTTTCTCTCAGAGCCTCAGGAATGCAGCCCTGTCCAAACTGTGAGTTGATGCCAGGGAGACCTGTGCCGGATTCTGACCTCCAGAGCAGTGAAATAATAAACCTGTGTTGTTTCAAGCCAGAGTTTGTGTGTTTGTTACAGTAGCTAATGACATGGGTGAGCTGTTCAGCAGAAATGGAAGAAATAGCACACTTGATGGCAGAAACCATGTGGGAGAGGCAGAATCCTATAGACTGCCATTTTCTGGTGACAAACTGTCTCCATATTGCCTAATGCCAGTATTTGCAGCAAGCTCACAGAGCTTTCTTGCACATGACCAATCATGATTCCCAGCAGTGTGAACCCAAGGACAGAAATACAAAGCGAAGATGAATGGGAAGCCTGGTTTCTCAAGGGCTCATGAGGGAGGCCATATTTTGTAAGCTCCATTATTCTCTTGACATCTACTACCATCTCAGCAGCTTTAACTCCTAGCCATAGCTTGAAAATGTCCAGGAAATCATGTGTTCTCAAGAACTGGTAAAATCTGAGCAGCTTAGACTACTGGCAATGGTCGAGAGACTGCCTGAGCTGACCTGCTCTGGTGATCGGATGGCCAAACACCCTGGCTGTCATGATAGAATTCTCATCCAGTGTCTGATGGAAGGGGATGCAGAGATCCACAGCCAAGCCCCAGGTGGAGTTCCAGGAGTCCAGTCAGTGAGAGAGAGGAGGGATTGTATGCGTGAGAGATGTTGAGACCACGATTAGAAAAGGCACAGGGACAAATAGCCAAACTAGGAGAAATGCATGAACTGTGAACCAATGGCTGAGGAGTCCCTGTGGAACTGGACCTGGCCTTCTGAATAAGTGAGACAGCTGATTAGCTTGAACTGTTTGGGAGGCCCCCAGGCAGTGAAACCGGGACCTGTTCTTGGAGCATGGGCTGTCTTTTTGGAGCCTGGGGCCTATGCTGGGACACTTTGCTCAGCCTTGGTGTAGGTAGGAGGAGACTGGACCTGCCTCAACTGAGTGTACCACACTGGACTGACTCCCCAGGGGAGACCTTGCCTTGAAGGAGGTGGGAATGGGGGGGGGACTGGGGGGGAAGGGCTGGGGGGTGGGAGGAGGGAGGACAGGTGAATCTGTGGCTGATATGTAAAATTAATTATAAAATAAAAATATTAAAAAATATCTGAGCAGCTTGAAGGGATCCAAGTAGAATGGTGGTCATGGTAGATAATAATAGAACGTTCTTGAAGGAGCGATAACCAGGAAGACAAGGGTCAGAGTAATGAGGTCCAACCCCTTGGCCTCTGTAAAGGGGTCTTCCTCCAAGTCTGGCCATTGAGGATACAGATTTCATTGAGTTTGCTCTGTATTATTAGAGGTTTCTGGTACAACTCCCAAGCCCTTTCTCTACATTCAAAGCTGTTTGCTGTTTCATTTCACCTCTAAAGCAGCAGCATGCAACGTTCTCATGTGTTTTGAAGGGGATCAAACTACACCCGTCAAAGCAGGAACACCTGAAAGTGGCCTGTGTAGCCCTAGCATTTTGATTAAGTCCTGGTGAGCTTGGCAACCCTTTAGCAGGAACATCACAGGCAAGATCCCCAAACCTGGAGTCTTAATCTCAAACATAACCATTCAAAAAGTTTAAAACATTACATGCTTTCAAACAATAAAGGATTAACATGTGTGGAACAGTAACTTATTAAAATCAAATCAATTAAATGGAAAAAAAGAGATGTTAGGAAATAAGAATATTGACATCAATCTGCTAGGAGGTACAATCAGAGTCAATATCGTATCAGGCTAGAAATGTTAATGCTTGGGATCACTTTCTTCTGGAGGACACGGGCTGTCTGAGGGAGAATCAGGAGGCACTCTGAGGACATGACTCCAGTGGGAGGGATTGACGCTCTGTCATGGCTGAGGTGCCACAGACACTCAGTCCATGGCCCAGACAGTGCAGCAAGTGTTTCTCTGGTCACTTAACTGGAAGGTCGATCAGTGTGTGACAGGACACTTTATCTTTCTTCTTAAGTCTTCCTAAGGCCTGACCTCTTCTAGAAAATCGAGTCACTAAATGCTGGAGGCAGGGTCCTCCACAGCCCATGAGTTTGAGTTATTCTATTCTAACTTCCAGAGTGAGTGAAATATAAATGTAGGAGAAAGGAGGCTAGTGGTTGTTCTGAAGCTTTTCCCAGGGATGGGGAACAGACTCCCAGCCTCGTGTTTGGGGTGGAAACTACAAGCAGAGGAGTGCAACCCTAGGTGTGCAGCAAACTGCTGGCTGAGGACTCTTTCAATCTATTCGGGTAGAAGTTCCTGGTGGGCACAGAGCAGCTTCCTTTGTGTTGATAGCCCTGAGACTCATACAAGCTGGGCTTCTAAGCCCACAGGTTTATATTTCCCAGTCTTCAGGAATAGCTCCAAGCTTTTAAGACCAGAGGCTTACTTCCTTGTGAGCTCAAGGCAGAAGCCTATTACACTGACCTTAAGGTGTCAACACCCAGCATATAGCTCTTGAGTTTCTGTACTTTACCATTTGATAGCTCTTTCAAACTGTTGTTGTTCTCTCTCTCTCTCTCTCTCTCTCTCTCTCTCTCTCTCTCTCTCTCTCTCTCTCTCTCTCTCTCGTTCGTGTGTGTGTGTGTGTGTGTGTGTGTGTGTGTGTGTGTGTGTGTGTGTGTGTGTGTGTGTGTGATGTATGTGCTGTGTGTGTAGATGCCCACAGATGCCAGAAGAGGGCATTGGATCCTCCTGGAGCTGAAGATACAGGAGGTTCTGGCTGCTAAATGTGGGTGCATAAAACCAAGCAAGGGTCCTCTAGAAGAGCAGTAAGTTCTGTTAACCACTGAGTCATCTCTGCAGCCCCTTTCAAACTGTTTTAAGGACTAGGTCTTACATTTTGCGTAGGCTTGACCCCTGCCTTTGGCCCTCTGACTCTGTTGGGATGACTTTGATTGGAAACTCTGATGTGGTGGGCATCACCTATCCGTAGACCATTTCATCAGTGAGTGTGAACCTTGACCATGACCACCTCCACTCTAAACCAGGAGCTCTCCCCATGGCACGAGACATTTCACTGAGTTCTCAGATATAAGTGATTTATAATCATTTCTGAAATGACATTTCTTTCAGGAGAACGGTTATTATTTTTTGGAGCTTTCCCCAAGTGTTCCAAAGTCAGTATTGGAAAATGTGGACCATGTAGCCATAGAAACCTGACTGGACAATCAGAATGCCTGGTGTGAGTTCCCAGAAGTCTTGTCACAGCTCCCAAGAGCTGATAAAAGAAATTTCTGGCTCCAGTGGTTTCTCTGCTGTCAAGGAGCCTTGTCACAAAGGCAGCTTTGTGAGGAAGCGGTGGCTCTGGGGTTGGGATGGCCAGACAGACTCCCAAGCCCAGAACTAAATGAGTTCTGAGCCTTTCCCCAGCTGGAAAAGTGGAATATATGAAAGAAGAAAAAGACAACTTGAATTGCCAAGCACACAAAACACAGATCGTCTTAGAGATGGGAGAAAGCCCTGGTTCTTCAGTGAGGGGATTGTGGTTAAAAGTATGCTCACCAGTATGCTCACCAGGGGAATTGGTCTGCTTCAAGGCTGGACACTAGTTCTCCTCTACCAAGAGCTCTGCAGGGAGCCTTTGTGTCCAGATTCACATCCATCTATTCAGATAACATGTTAAAGTGGGGAAGGTGAACCTGTAGATCCTCTAAAATAGTACTAGTGGGAAGAGGAGTTAGTCAAATGGGGAAATGTTATGCCTTCCAGAAAAAAAGCACGCGCGCATGCGCGTGCACACACACACACACACACACACACACACACACACACACACACGCACACACACACACCAAAATTTTATTCTTGTACAACTTAGAGTTATACCTGACATGTTCTTTTCTCCAGCAGAATATATTCAATGATGTTATTTTTAAAAGCCCATTCTCTCCTTGAATTCCCTAGATTCAACTATACAAAACATTCTTTAAAATATCTGAGTGGTCAGGGTGGTAAGGTAGCTCAGTTGGTAGAGGTACCTGCCACCAAGCCTGACTGCCTGAGTTCCATCCCCAGGAACCACCTACTGGAAAGAAAGAACTGAGTCTTACAAGTTATCCTCTGACCACCAAGGTGTGCCAAAGCATGCACACACATATACATGCATACAAATACAGTAAATAAATGAATGAATAAGTAATGTGATTTTAAAAATAAACAAAAATTTAAATAGTGGGTTTTGTGACTCTTAAAGGTTACTGAGACAGACTCCTTGTTCTACGCATTTATGAACCTTCATAACTTTTCTTGACTATATTGGCCACAGCATTGGCATGGCATATTTATTAATGAGTATTTGAAACTATAAATGCATCTTAAATTCCAGAAAGACTGTGGGCACTTGGGGAGAGTCACTAAAGCTCAGTTGGTGTCCCTGTTACCCCAGCACCCCTAAAGACCCAGTGTCAATCCCTCAGAATTTCTGACTGCACCAAGACCTAGTTGATTACAAATGTTGCATTTGATCTTCGTTTATTCTCTTAAAATCCCTCTTTTAGCTCTAAACCAGAACCTTAACATATTCTGAAAAATGCCATCTTACAATGTCTTATCATCAGGATCCTTTAAAAAACAAACACACAAACAAACAAACAAAAAACCTGGCCGGGCGGTGGTGGCACACACTTTTAATCCCAGCACTCAAGAGGCAGAGGCAGGCGGATCTCTGTGAGTTCGAGGCCAGCCTGGTCTACAGAGTGAGTTCCAGAACAGGCTCCAAAGCTACACAGAGAAACCCTGTCTCGAAAAGCAAAAACAAAAAAAAAAAAAAAAACCTGACTGTTTCAGGGATTTGAGAATTTATTTTCCAATTTGCACATTCCTTGAGAAGGGCAGCGAGAGCAAATGGGGGAAATGGGGGCAAAACTGTGAAGGAATTTTTTCTGTTGAGTGAAGTCATGGGGGAAAAAAAAAACAATGGAACACAGATCAGAAGCCCTAGGTTTGAAATCTTGCTCACTACCCTGCTACAGCAACACTGTGGTCTCTTGAATGCTGGTATCTGCCAGCCACTTTGCATGCATTAAGACTAACTTTCTTTTGAGACATGCATTAAGACTAACTTTCTTTTGAGACTAGCCTGGAACTTACTTTGTAGCTCAGGCTGGCTCCTCAAACTCATAGAATTCTCCTGTCTCAGCCTCCCAAGGGCTGAGATTATTAGGCATAAGCCACCACATCCAGCTTTTATTATTACTAGTTTTCAAATAAAGTATGAGGTATATTGTGTTTGCCCCATTCACAAGCACATAATATGATGTAAAATAACTAATAAAATTAATTCTAGACACCCCAAATAAAAAATGTTGCAAAATTAACTTTTAAATAAAAGAGTAAAATTCTTTACACTACTAAGGGCAACAATAGTAATAGGACTATGAAATTAAAATTTTAAAATAGTCTCAGGCATTCTGTTATGCAGCAGGCATTCTATTATGCAACAGGCATTCTGTGTTATGCAATCACATTTATTATCTCACTGAATCTTCTCCAACCAACAACCATTACAGCCTGATGTTTCCAGTAAGAACACAGTATTTTGAACTCAAATGATCTGCTCTAGGTTAGTCATATATGTGTCTTTAACCAATGTCTCTCTGGCCCTGGGACCACCTTATAACCTCTGTTCTGGAAACAGAAAGAACAATGGGGAAGGGGACAGTTGGACCTTTCCTATTTGTTTTCTATTTTTGGATCAGAAGGCATTCGTTCCTTATAAAGTTGGACATATGTTCCCTTGGTTATACATCAAGGCTTCAGGAATCTTTGACCATTGATGATAGCATGAAAAACTATCCAAACTGCTCAGAAGGTAGTGGAGATAGACTGAAATAGCCACCCTTAACCTCTAGAACCAAGTGGAGCTGGAGTGACTACTGTGGCAAAGGACCTAGGGAGACACTGACATCCCTCCAGAGCTCCCATTAAGTCGGTGTTGATCACCAAGTATATGGGTGTCTGAGTCCAGACGAACCTCCAGATGACCAGCTAACACTATGGGGCTGAGGAAGCTAGCCTGGTCACTCCACAGTGTGTGAGAGACCCTAAGACAGCCTCTTTCATGGTTGAATATTGGGATTGATTGCTAAGTAGTAGGAGAAACAGACCCTACAGTCAAAAGTCGTCAGGGGACAGGTTTATGCTTCTAAGGGAAGCAAATAGAAATATTTATTGTTAGGCCTAACAGAATTCACAATGGAGTGAACAGTCCACTCTAAAATTGTTGGGAATAGTTAGGATAGGTATTGAGGAGTGGGTGAAAGCTGGACTCTTCCATCCCAAGTCTTCATTTATATGACTCATTTTAACGACACTAATCTTGGGGGGGGGGTTAAAAATATATTCTTATCATTGGTCTGTAAATGTCTTTTGGATCTTATAAGCCTAAAAATGTGTTACTGGTAGATCACCTGGGTAGAGCCATTTATTTGTTTGCTATGCTATTATTGACTCAAAGGATAATCTGACTGATTTTTCAATTTGTTAAATGTTATTATCATTGAGGAGGGACTTGCTATGTTGTTCAGGCTGGTCTGAAACACTTCACTCAAGCAATCTTTCTGCCTCAGCTTACCAAGTGCTACAACTACAGGTGTGTGTACTGCACACTGACCACTAAATATTATTTTTGAATTTTATTTTATAAGGCTCAAAAATGCACAAAGAATACAGAGGTGAAAAGAAAGCAATTTGATTTTATCATGGAGTTTTCTATTAAATTGGGTCAACAATGAATATGTCAGTAACTTTAGAGCCCAGTGGAGTCCTAGTACATGCATATAATCTTAATACCGCCTTGTAAAAGGATAGAAAAAGTGATCTCATTTAACTGCTGGAGTTACTGAAGTCTGGTGACAGCTGCCATCGATCAAACTATATTTGGAAAAATAAGCAACAATCCAAATTGATAGGAAAGAAATTCCCAATTGAGGGAAATGTGAGCGAAGGTTCAAGGTATATTTAGTGATGAGAAAGTCACCCAGTTGACTAGGAAGTATAGTAGACACATGGCAGTTACGTGAGGCAGTGCAGAAAGGGAATACCTGGACCATAGTTGGTAAGTATTGAAAACCAAGTTGAGATTTGTGTGTGAGTCTGGGGACAATAGGGATATGCTGACTATTTTTAATTAGATGGGTTATATGACCCCAGCCAAGCTTTAGAAAGGTGAATAGGATCATGGCTTGTAGAATAGAGTGGGGGAGGGCCATCTGATTCAGGACTGGAACAAGAGATTCCAGGCAGAGCCATAACAAATATTTCCACTTGGATATCACACAAGTCAAGAAAACCCTTCATTTTTTCTTACCGGATGTTACTCCCTTAGCCCCATCCATCTTATTGAAAGGCACCAGCACCTCCCAATTTCCTCCAGAGCTAGGAAGCCATCTTCATTTGCGTCCCTCTTTCCTCATTGAGAAAGCTTGACACTACTTCAAAAAGGCATTCCTTATCCGACTGTTTCTCTTCTTATCTCACTGTTTCTCAGTGA
>CABHPR010155939.1:0-40234 GCA_902168415.1 Peromyscus melanophrys
CCCCCCCCCAGCTGTCAGTCCAGAGTCTGTAAGCTCCCACTTGCTTGGGGAGCTGTCTTTGGTTTTTCCCATGATGATATTGAACCCCTTTGCTCCTATAATCCTTCTTCCCTCCTTTCAACTGAACTCGAGGAGTTTGGCCAAGTGCTTTGCTGTGGGTCTCTGCATGTTTCCACCAGTCACTGGATGTTGGTTCTATGATGACAACTAGGGTAGTCACCAGTCTGAGTAAAGGTGAAGGCTAGTTCAAGCTCCCTCTCCACCATTGCTATGAGTGTTAGCTGGGGTCATCCTTGTGGGTTTCTGGGAATTTCCCTAGCACCAGATTCCTTCCTAACCCCATAATGGCTCACTCTGTTAAGATATCTCTTTCAACGCTCTCACTCTCTGTCCCTCCCCCAACTTGGCCCTCTCAAACTCTAATGTTCCCACTCTGTCCCCTCACCTCTACTCCCCTTTCCTAGTTTACAGAGGAGATCTTAATCCTTTCTCCTTCCTGGGGCAATCCATGCCTGTCCCTCTTAGGGTACTCCTCTTTACTTAGCTTCTCTAAGGTTGTGGATTGTAGCCTGGTTATCCTTTGCTTTGCATCTAATATTCACTTATGTGTGAGTACATACTGTATTTGCCTTTCTGGCTCTGGGTTACCTCACTCAGGATGATTTTTTTTTCTAGTTCTATCTGTTTTTGTACAAATTTTATGATGAGATTTTTTTTTTACCGCTGCAGAATACTCCACTGTGTAAATGTACCACATTTTCCTTATCCATTCTTCAGCTGAGGGGCATCTAGGTTGTTTCCAGGTTCTGGCTATTGTGAATAGTGCTACTATGAACATAGTTGAGCAAATGTCCTTGTGATTTGTCTGAGCATCTTTTGGGTATTGCTGGGTCTTGAGGTAGGTTGATTCCCAATTTTCTGAGATATGGCCATACTGATTTCCAGAGTGGATGTACAAAATTGCACTCTCACCAGCAGTGGAGGAGTGTTTCCCTTTCTCCACCTCCTCTCTGACATAAGTTGTCATCAGTGTTTTTTATCTTAGCCATTCTGACAGGTGTAAGGTGGTAGCTCAGAGTCATTTTGATTAACATTTCCCTGAAGGCTAAGGATGTCTTTTTCCATTTGAGATTCTTCTGTTGAGAATTCTGTTTAGATTGGCACTCCATTTTTAATTGGATTATTTGGTATTTTGATGTCTAGTTTCTTGATTTCCTTATATATTTTGGAGATCAGGCCTCTGTCAGTTTGGGGCTTGGTAAAGATCTTTTCCCATTCTGTAGGCTTCCATTTTGTCTTCTTTACTGTGTCTTGGTGCCAAAATGTGGGGCAGGAATTTCCACTTAAAACCTGAGAAAGCATAAAAAGAAGATTCTAAAACGGAGCTAAAACAGATTCCTAGTTGTCTTTCTCAAGTTAGCCGCAGCCTGCGGGCTTGAGCTACTGTATGGCGGGTTCCTGGTGTGCGTGTTCTACTTGCAGTATGGCGGGAATGAGGCATCTGCAAGTGGCGCATTAAGCTGCATGGTGGATTTAGCTTTTGCTAGTACAAAATAAAAAAAAAGAGGTTTCTGAGCTAAACGCTGCTTTGATAGAAGCATAGACCCATGAAGGCTCCCAGAGCGGACGGTAAACGTATCACCGCCATGATGGGAAGCTGAGGTGGGCAGAGCCAGCAGCCACAGCACCGTTTCAGTCTTAGAATGCTGCAGTTTAAAGCAATAGATTCACAATAAGACAGATTCAAATGTAATAGTTTACAATGTGTGTAAAAATGTACGTAGGCTTCAAAGAGAGATAAAAAGGAATATATACAGTTATATAAAGAAATAGATAGTTTTGAAAAATGAAGTCTTTAAAGAGACAGTAAAGATAGTATAAAATATAAGCCGTGTAAAGATGGATATTACACAGAGAATCTGGATTGTGTTGTCTTTGGGATTTTTAACTGCAGAAAAACATTTGATAGTAAAAGCTGTTGAGTTAAACCAATATGTATATTTTAAAGATACCTTGACTTCAAAATTTGGATGTAAAGATATGTTGCTTTGGAAAGGAAGCTCTGATTTTGTTTCCACAGAAAGCCAGAGGCTATGGATTTGTTCCAGATTAAGATACATCAGGTTTGACCAGCCAAGACCACCTGAAAGGTCTCCAATGACACCATGGCTCAGATGATCCAACATCCAGAACTGTTTCAAGGCAACTGGCTCAGACGATACACTCTCATGGACTACTCCATAATTCTAAAATTTTCTTTGTGTCCCCATAAGATACAGCGCCCCCCTCCAGCAGGAAGTAGTAAGAGAAGCTACGCCCAAATTTCCAAATTATATGTAATTTACTTTAAGGTTAAAACCTTCCTTTTTGAAAAAAAAAAGGGGGAAGTGCTGTGGGATGTTCTGTATGGCAAATGTGTTGCTAATAAAACACTGATTGGCCAGTGGCTAGGCAGGAAGTATAGGCGGGACTAACAGAGAGAATAAAAAGAGCAGGAAGGTGGAAGGAGACGCTGCCAGATGCTGCCAGCCACCGCCAGGACAAGCAGCCTGTAAAGATGCCGGTAAGCCACGAGCCATGTGGCAAGGAACAGAATTATAGAAATGGATTAATTTAAGATATAAGAACAGTTAGCAAGAAGCCTGCCACGGCCATACAGTTTGTAAGCAATAGAAGTCTCTGTGTTTACTTGGTTGGGTCTGAGCGGCTGTGGGACTGGCAGGTGAGAGAGATTTATCCTGACCGTGGGCCAGGCAGGAAAACTCTAGCAACAGTGTCTTCTGCCTTACAGAAGCTTTTCAGTTTTAAGGAGGTCTCATTTATTAATTTTCTGTCTCATTGTCTGTGCTACTGGTGTTACATTCAGGAAGTGGTCTCCTGTGCTAATGAGTTCAAGGCTATTTTCTGCTTTCTCTTCTATCAGCTTCAGTGTAACAGGATTTATGTTGAGGTCTTTGATGCATTTGAACTCGAGTTTTGTGAATGGAGATAGATATGGATCTATTTACATTTTTCTACATGTTGACATCCAGTTATGCCAGCACTATTTGTTGAAGATGCATTCTTTCTTCCATTGTATAATTTTGGCTTCTTTGTAAAAAAAATCAGGTGTTCATAGGCATGTGGATTAATGTAAAGGTCTTCGGTTCAATTCCATTGATTCACATGTCTGGTTTTATACCAACACCAAGTTATTTTTATTACTATAGTTCCCTAGTAGAGCTTGAAGTCTGGAATGGTGATGACTCTAGAAGTTCCTATACAACCTGTATAGGGTTGATTATGTTTTTGTTTTTCCCCGTGAAATTCAGTTTTGGTCTTTCAAGGTCTATGAATTTGGGATTTTGATGGGGATTGCATTGCATCTGTAGACTGCTTTGGGTAAGTTTGTCATTTTTACTATGCTGATCCTACCTATCTAAGAGCATGGGAGATCTTTCCATTTTCTTTTTTCAAAAACTTAAAGGTCTTGTCATACAAGTCTTTCACATGTTTTGTTGGAGTTATCCCAATATATTTTATATTATTTGTGACTATTGTAAATGGTGATGTTTCTTTAATTTCTTTCTCAGCCTGTTTATCATTTGTATATAGGAGAGCTACTGATTTTTTTGAGTTAATCTTGTATCCTGCCATATTACTGAAGGTGTTTATCAGCTGTAGGAGTTCTCTGGCAAAATTTTTGGGGTCACTTATGTATATAACTTTGGGTATTTTGTCCACTCACTTTTGTTGAATTCTAGGAAGTCTTTCACTTCTTTCTTTATGTCTTCCTTGACCCGGTGGTGATTCAGTTGAGCATTTTTCAGTTTCCATGAGTTTGTTGGCTTTCTGCAATTTGTGTTGTTGTTGAATTTTAACCTTAATCCATGGTGGTCTGATGAAATACAGGGGGTTATTGTGATTTTTTTGATCTGTCTAGATTTGATTTGTTACCGAGTATGTGGTCAGTTTTGGAGAAGGTTCCAAGAGGTGCTAAGAAGAAGGTATATTCTTTTGTGTTTGGTTGAGATGTATAGATGTCTGTTAGGTCCATTTAAGTCATACCATGTCTTAGTTCCTTTATTTCTCTGTTAATTTTCTGTCTGGTGGAACTGTCTAGTGGTGAGAGTGGGGTGTTGAAGTTTCCCACTATTAGTGGGTGGCGTTTGATATGTGATTAAACCTTTAGTAATATTTCTTTTACAAATGTAGGTGCCATTGTATTTGGGGCAAAAATATTCAGAATTGAGACTTTATCTTGATGGATTTTTTTCTGTGATGATTATGAAATGTCCTTCTCTATTTCTTTGATTAATTTTAATTTAAAGTCTATTTTGTTAGATATTAGAATTGCTACACCAGCTTGTTTCTTAGGTCCATTTGATTGGAAAATCTTTTCCCAACCCTTTACTCTGAGGTAATGTCTGTCTTTGAGGTTGATATATGTTTCTTGTATGGAGAAGAAGGATGTATCCAGTTTTCATACCCATTCTGTTAGCCTGTGTCTTTTTATAGGTCAATTGAGTCCACTGATATTAAGAGATATTAATGAAGAGTGATAGTTAATTCTTGTATTTTTGATTTTGTTGTTGCTGGTGTTTGCGTGTGTGTGTGTGTGTGTGTGTGTGTGTGTGTGTGTGTGTTTCTCTTTTTTGAGATTTGCTGGTGTTAGGTTATCTATTGTCTATTTCTTGGTGGCTGCAACTAATTCCTTGGGTTGAAATTTTCCTTCTAGTACTTTCTATAAGACTACATTTATGGATATGTAATTTTTAAATCTTGTTTGTCATGGAACATTTGTTTTTTCTGTCTATGGTGATTGAAAGCTTTTCTGGGTTTAGTGGTCTGGGCTAGCATATGTGTTCTCTGAGTGTGTACAGAATATCTGTCCAGGACCTTCTGGCTTTCAGAGTTTCCATTGTGACATTTAGTGTAATTCTGATAGGCTTGACTTTATATGTTACTTGACCTTTTTCCTTTGCTGCTCCTAACATTCTTTCTTTATTCTGTATGTTTAGTGTTTTGATTATTATGTGGAGAAGGAAATTTTTTTTGGTCCAGTCTATTTGGTGTTCTGTAAGCCTCTTGTACCTTGATAGGAATGTCTTTCTTTAGGTTGGGAAAGTTTCCTTTTTAGTGGGTAGCCACTCCAGCTTTGGTCTGGAAGTTCCAACCCCCAAAGAGGCTTCCGTAACTATCACGCCTAGAAGGCGGGGCCAAGGGAGGGCCTGGAGAACTGAGATCGGGATGCGCGGCGCTCTCTTGTTTCCTGGACCTGGACGCGAGAGGTAGACCGAGGAAAGTTCTCCAGAGAACACCGCTGGACTGTGCTGCATCTCTTCCAGAACCCATCATCTACCTATCCCTTCATTTGTGAGTTACGCCTTTAAATAAATCTCCTTTTAACTACGTGGAGTGGCCTTAGTAATTTCACCAATATTCCTTCTGTGATTTTTTGAATATATTTACTGTGCCTTTGAGCTAGAATTCTTCTCCTTCTTTCCCTATTATCCTTAGCTTTGGTTTCTTCATGGTGTCCCAGACTTCTTGGATGTTTTGTGTTAAAAATTTGTTGGATTTACTGCTGAGTAATATAGCGTATATGTACCACATTTTCTTTATTCATTCTTCTGTTGAAGGGCATCTTGGTTGTTTCCAGGTTCTGGCTATTATGAATAATGCTGCTATGAACATAGTTGTGCATGTGTCAAGGAAATATAATATACCGTTTAAGAAGTCATATGGAAACCTACTAATGTGGAAACTTCTCCAAATACACACGTATATGAAATAAATAAAATGGAGTCACCAAATAATTGGGGAGATAATGCCCTAACTAGTGATTTTCTGACTTCATGTGAAACTTTCAGTTTGAGAAATGGGTTACATCTATTTGAGTTGTCAGCAGCCAAGGGGGGCCTGTAAAATCCCACAAACTACTCAGGCTACTGCTAAGGCTTTGGTTTCTCTCCACAAACTGATAGTAATACTCCAATGCTGAAGACAACAGTTAAATATCTCATTGAACATAGAGAAGTTGAGCTTGTGCCTAAATGAACCATTCATAGATCCTGATCAGATTCCAAGGGGCTAGAACTTATTCTAAGCACTAAGAGAGGAGAAGAATAACCAAGAATCCAGGTTCAAATCCCTTGATCAACAGTGGTTACCTTCCAGCATGATTCACTTCTGCCATAGTGGCACAAACACTGTGGAAGTAACTCACCACCATCCTATTTGATTTAAGGCCCATTCTGTGAGATGGAACTCATGCCTCACACAGTTCATGTGGCCAAGGAACCAAGACTAGATAGGTCTAGGTCCCAGGGGAAAATGAAATACTACTGTTCTGTTTAAGAAATATAGCTATAAAATTACTCATAATGACATTCTGCTATACATACAGGCAGGTGTTTAAATCAGCTCTCATCAGATAAGTTTACTTTGCAGTAGACAGGAACTAATATAGAGACCCACAACTGGACAACATGCAGAAAGTGAGAGATTTGAAAACATTCAGTCTTGAATCAGATTTATTTTTCAAACCAATTCCCTCAGGACTTAGGTATTTTGGGAAAGTAGAGGCAGAAATATTGTAAGAGCCAGAGGGGTTGAGCACATATAGGAAATAAGGTCTTTGGGGTCTGAGGAATCATTGAGGTAATGGGTGACTTTGGCTGCTCCTTTATTTCTCTAATCTTTCAGCATTTACCCTAATATCTGACTCTGGGTTTTTATTATTAAGATCAACTAGAATTCATGCTACATAGAATCATGTGTGGGATGAAATGATAGTGGAGGAAGACAAGAAATTACCAGTTAAAATATCCAACAAGAAAGATGAGGTAGACATCCATGTAAACAAACTGAGATAGACATGTAATACAAAAGAGAAATGAAGCAAGTTGTCAGTAAATACTACTTTTTATTGAACAACTGACTGAGATGGGAATGGGGGGTGGACTGGGGGGAAGGTGGGCGAGGGGCAGGAGGGGGAAGGACAGGGGAATCCATGGCTGATATGTAAAATTAAATTAAATTATAAAATAAATCTTAAAAAAATCTAAAAAAATGATTCATTACTACTTGACAAGTTCATAGGAACGATTTTAATCAAAAAGTTATTGCAAGCCGGGCAGTGGTAGTATACATGCCTTTGATCTCAGCACTCGGGCAGCAGAGGCAGGTGGATCTCTGTGAGTTTGAGGCCAGTCTGGACTACAAAGCGAGTTCCAGGAATGGAGGCAAAGATACACAGAGAAACCCTGTCTCAAAAAAACCCCAAAAAGTTATTGCTGGCGTAATTGTGTACCTAATAATCATTCATAATGTTCTAATATCTCTTTGCTTTGCACATTCTGAATTTGGTATATTAACCCATACATTTTTCTGACTGATTATTTTTGGTACATGAGAAAACATTCTTTCAAGAAATCAGTTCAGTATAGGTTTGAGTATTTACTTTCATTTTACATACACATTAAATTTGAACATTGTTGTAAATAGAAGCTTTAAAAGTTCATTCTTAATTTTTTATTATTCCGTTCATTTTCTTCCTGAGAGTATATAATGACTTTACTTCTTCCTTCCCTTCCTTCCAAACCTTCCCATATATTCCTTTTTTGTCTCTTTCAAAATCATCACCTCTTTTTCTGTTAATTATTGTTAGAAGCATATATTGATATGCATATTTATATATATTCCTAAATGTAATCTGTTCAGTCTGAATAATGTTACTTGTATTTATGTGTTCAGGGCTGACCATTTGTTATTGTATAACTTTGGCATGCTATTCCCTGGGGAAGACTATGTATCCTAGTCTCAGAGTTCTTTAGTTGCCTGTAATCCTTTCAGTAGGATTGGGGCCACATTGTCCTTCCCTGTCAACTTTCCATGTCTATTGTAGATGTCTTTCTTCTGATCATGTTTAGGCAGTCACAACGATGAGATTACCAGGAAACATTACTAGGAGACACAATCTCACAGCAACCTCTCTCGTTTCCTGGCTCTAATAATATTTCTTCCCCCATTTCTGCAATGGTCCCTGAGCCTTGGAAGAGAGAGTAGTTTTATAGATGTGTCCATTGGGACTGAACTTCATAAATCTGCATCTTGAATGGTTGTGGTTTTCTATAATGTCCTCCATATGTTGCAGAAAGAAGCTCTCTGGGTGGAGGGTGAGGACTACAGTTGTCTGTGGGTATAATGACCAATATTTAGTATGTAGTTAGGTAGTGTGCTGGTTTAATAAAGTGGCTGATGTCACTTCTCCTTCTAGATAGAAGACTTCACTAATCCTGGTTAGTTGTCAAGGCTTCCAATATCAGGCATGATTTCTCTCTTACTGAGACAGTCTTCAGCCCAATTAGAGATATGTTGGATTTGTGTGCCACTACAGCACCATTAGGGTTATTGTGTCATGCTGATAGTTGTGATTCATAGGCTTCATAGCTGGGTAGGACTGTTGGTTGCTTCCATTCTTTGAAAGCCTGTATGAAAACTAACACTCAAGGAGGAGGCCTCCATGTAGGTTTTTTTTTTTTTATCTCTGGAGCCTATGATTAAGACCTATCTAAAGAACGCGAGCTGACAGCCGCTGCCGCCCACCCTCAGAGCCGGGGGCTTTGTCCTTCACGTCTGCGGGTTGCCTCCCTCCCCGGCCCCGTCCTCTCCTTGCTTCCGCAGAAGGTTTCAACACTAAACTTGCACAATGTCTTTAAAAGCAAGAGTAGTGGATTTTGATGAGACATGGAACAAACTCCTAACTACAATCAAAGCTGTTCTTATGTTGGAATATGTTGAGAGAGCAACGTGGAACGACCACTTCTCAGATATCTACGCTTTATGTGTGGCCTATCCTGAACCACTTGGAGAAAGACTTTATGTGGAAACAAAGGTTTTTTTGGAAAATCACGTTCGATATTTGCACAAGAGAGTTCTGGAGTCAGAAGAACAAGTGTTTGTTATGTATCATAGGTACTGGGAAGAGTACAGCAAGGGTGCCAACTACATGGACTGCTTATATAGGTATCTCAATACCCAGTATATTAAAAAAAATAAATTGATGGAAGCCGATTTACAATATGGCTATGGTGGAGTAATTATGAATGAACCACGTATGGAAATAGGGGAGCTAGCATTGGCTATGTGGAGGAAGTTAATGGTTGAACCCCTTCAGAACGTCCTCATCCGGATGCTGCTCAGAGAAATAAAAAATGATTGTGGTGGTGAAGACCCAAACCAGAAAGTAATCCATGGGGTTATTAACTCCTTTGTTCATGTTGAACAGTATAAGAAAAAATTTCCCTTAAAGTTTTATCAGGGAATCTTTGTGTCTCCCTTTCTGACTGAAACAGGAGAATATTACAAGCAAGAAGCTTCAAATTTATTACAAGAATGAAATTGCTCACAGTATATGGAAAAGGTTCTAGGTAGGTTAAAAGATGAAGAAATTAGATGTCGGAAATACTTGCATCCAAGTTCATATACTAAAGTGATTCATGAGTGTCAGCAACGGATGGTAGCATTTATAGTTCTTACACTTACAGAGTGCCAATACATCATTCGGCAAGAAAGAAAGAATGACATGGCAAATATGTATGTCTTGCTCCGTGCTGTGTCTACTAGCTTACCTCACATGATTCAGGAGCTGCAGTATCACATCCACGATGACGGCCTTAGAGTGACCAGTAACCTTACTCAGGAACACATGCCAACACTATTTGTGGAATCAGTTTTGGAAGTACATGGTAAATTTGTTCAACTTATCAACACTGTTTTGAATGGTGATCAGCATTTTATGAGTGCTTTAGATAAGGCCCTTACATCGGTTGTAAATTACAGAGAACCCAAGTCTGTTTGTAAAGCACCTGAACTGCTTGCTAAGTACTGTGACAACTTGCTGAAGAAGTCAGCAAAGGGGATGACTGAGAATGAAGTGGAGGACAAGCTCACCAGCTTCATCACGGTTTTCAAATACATCGATGACAAAGACGTTTTTCAGAAGTTCTATGCAAGAACGCTAGCGAAACATCTAATTCACGGGTTGTCTATGTCTATGGATTCTGAAGAAGCCATGATCAATAAATTAAAGCAAGCCTGTGGTTACGAATTTACCAGCAAGCTGCATCGGATGTACACAGACATGAGTGTCAGTGGCGATCTCAACAATAAGTTCAACAATTTCATCAGAAACCAAGACACAGTGATAGATTTGGGGATTAGTTTCCAAATATATGTCCTTTAGGCTGGTGCATGGCCTCTCACTCAGGCTCCTTCATCCACATTTGCGATTCCCCAAGAGTTAGAAAAAAGTGTACAGATGTTTGAATTATTTTATAGCCAGCAATTTTAGTGGAAGGAAACTGACGTGGTTACATTATCTCTGTACAGGTGAAGTTAAAATGAACTATTTGGGAAAACCATATGTAGCTATGGTTATGACCTACCAAATGGCAGTTCTTCTTGCCTTTAACAACAGTGAAACTGTCAGCTACAAAGAACTTCAAGACAGCACTCAGATGAATGAAAAGGAGCTGACCAAAGCAATCAAATCATTACTTGATATGAAAATGATTCAGAAAAGGAAGATATTGATGCAGAATCTTCATTTTCATTAAATATGAGCTTCAGCAGTAAGAGAACAAAATTTAAAATTACTACGTCAATGCAGAAGGACACACCACAAGAACTGGAACAGACTAGAAGCGCTGTAGACAAGGACCGGAAAATGTATCTCTAAGCTGCTATCGTCCGCATCATGAAAGCGCACCAAGTGCTTCGGCACAATGCCCTCATTCAAGAGGTAATAAGCCAGTCGAGAGCCAGGTTCAATCCCAGTATCAGCATGATTAAGAAGGGCATAGAAGTTCTGATAGACACGCAGTACATTGAGCGCAGCCAAGCATGTGCAGATGAATACAGTTCCGTCGTGTGACACCCTCTCCTGGTGTGGGTGTGAGGTCATTGCCATCAACATTTGGTGTGCTCCTGTGGGAAAAAACCAGGCCTGTGCCTCCATACTTTGGTCATTTGGCAGGCCCTGTTTTTCTGCTGTTTACAACATCGCCAGTGCCACATCATGAGCGTCAAAGAAAATGCCTAGAGATATTTCAAGCTCATGTCATTATGACATTTCTTAAAACTTTATTAAAAGAATGAGTGAAGTATTGCTGAAATGTGGGATTTGATTGGGTACCATGCTTTCTCCCCTTCACGTTTGCAGTTGATGTGTGTTTTTTTTTAATGTATCTTAAAGGACATAAAATAAAAACTTAAATATTGTAATATGACAGATAACCTAATAATTGTATCTACATTCAAATGGCAAACACGATGTTGCTGCTTGTCAAATAAAAAATAAAGAAAAAAAAGACCTATCTAAAATTTACATGTATCATAATATCTTGAGTAATGGGGACTTCACTTCCACTCCTGTAAGACAACCAAGGAAAAAAGCAATAGCCTGTAACATTTTGAGAGTCTCTTGAAGAACACTAACCAACAACTCAAAAGAGGGCTTCTCATGCTTCATGTTGATGTTATTGTTAGATGGTCTTTGGCACATGATGGCTGAGCAAAGTCAGCCCAGAATACAAAACTTCAATTGAACTGTATCTGTATATTTAGACACAAATTTAGGTGCATTATAGGATTTTTGGTAGATAGCTAATATTACAATTCATTATCACTTTTTAAGACATCCTTACTTTTATTTTCTCTTCCCTTCTTCTATATGTATCTTTCTCTTGCCTCACTAATAAGAGCCCCTGTTTTTCATTTCCTCAGTCAGAACACTTATATCCTGCTATTCCTCTCTTTCTCACTCTGCAAACTCTTATCCTGACAGCAGTCCCTTTTTACTTTCCTGGTTTCTGCAGTTATACTAGGATATGTACTCAAGTCTAAAGCTAGGAGTCTCAAATGAGCAGGAACATGTAATGATTATATTTCTGGATCTGGGATACCTCACTCAATATGATCCTTTCCAGTTCTATCCATCTACCTGTAAAGTTCATGATTTCATTTTTCTTTACATCTAAATCATTTTTCATTGTGTCTATGTGCCACACTTTTTTTTCCTCATTCATCAGTTGAAAGACATTTAGAATTATACCATTTTCTAGCAATTTTGGATAGAACAGCATTGGACATGGTATGTAAATATCTGTGAAGTGGGATGACGAGTCATTTGGGCATTTTCTGGGTCATTTGATAGACTGCTTTTAAACCTTTTGAGAATTCTCCACACTGATTTCCATAGTGGCTGCACCTGTTTGCAATCCCATCAACAGTTCCACTTTCCAAGTATCCCCCACTGCAATTTTTGTCAGTTGTTCCACTGGTTTTTGCCATTTTTACTGGAGTAAGAGGAAGTCACAAAGTTGTTTTGATTCACATTTCTCTACTTGCTAGTGACAATGAACACTTTTGGAGATATTTCATTGCCATAATTTCTCTTTTCTTCAGAAATATCTGTTGAAGCCCAAAGCCTATTTTTTTGTTTTTTTTTTTCAGATAGGGTTTCTCTGTGTAGTTTTTCTTCCTGTCCTGGATCTTGCTCTGTAGACCACGCTGGCCTCAAACTCACAGAGATCTGCCTGGCTCTGTCTCCTGAGTGCTGGGAGACACTGCCCGGCTCCCAAGACTATTTTTAATGAGTCATTTATTTGATTGCTAGGTTTTTTACTCTGCTTTTTAATTCTTCATGTTTTCTGGACCCTAATCCTCTGTCAGATGAACAACTTGCAGTGTTTTTCTCCCATTCTGTGGGCTTTCCGCTTATCCAGTTGATGGTTTCTTTAGCTATGAGAAAACATTTTGTTTTCATGAAATCTCACTTGTCAATTGCAGATCTTTATACTTGGTCAAATGTAGTCCTGTTCAGAAAGTTATTTCCTACTTTTATATCATGTAAGGTACTGCCAGTGGTTTATTATAACAGTTTCATTGCTTCCAGTTTTAAGTTTAGGTCTTCAATCAACTTGGCGCTAATTTTTGTGCAAGTTAATAGATATATGGTCTCTAGTGGTTAGTTTTATGTCAACTTCACAAAAGATACAATTACCTGAGAGGAGGGATCCTCAATTGAGAAAATGCCTCCATAAGATCTGGTGATAGGGAATTTTCTTAATTTGTGAATGATGGCAGAGGGCCCAGACCTTTTGGGTAGTGCCATCCTTTGGCTGGTGGTCCTGGATTCTTTAAGAAACCAAGCTGAGCAATCCATAAGGAGAAAACCAGTAAGCAGGATCCCCCCATGGCCTTTACATTAACTCCTGTCTTCAGGATCCTGCCCTGTTTGAGATACTGTCCTGACTTCTTACAGTAATGAATGGTGATATGTAAGTGTCAGCCAAATAAGCCGTTTCCTCTCAAGTTATTTTGGTCATGGTTTTATCGCTACCATAGTAACATAAGTAAGAAAGGGTCTAATTTTATTCTTCTGCATAGGGACCATCCAGTTTTTTCAGCCCAATTTTTGAAGATGCTTTCTTTTCCTCAGCTAATATTTTTGGCATCTGTGTGAAATATTAAGGGCTGAAGGTAGATGTGTTCACACTTGGGTCGTTGATTTTGTTCCATTGGTCTACATGTCTGGTTTGATGCAATTAACATATTGTTTGTATTACTATGGTTCTGTAATATATTTTAAGATCTAGAACAATTATACTTCCAGTACGTTTTTGTTGTTGTTCAGGATTGTTTCGGCAATGCATGATCTTTTGTTGTTCCATATAAAATTCAGGATAGTTTTTTGTTTGTTGGTTTTGTTTTGTTTTCTATTTCAATGAAATGGCAAATAAGATGGGGATTTTGAATGGGATTGCATTCTGTCTGTAAACAGTTGTTACTAAAATGATCATTTTCACATTGTTAATTCTACCACTCCATGGTCATGTGATGCCTTTCATTTTTCTAGTATCTTGGTTGTGTTTATTCCTAGATACTTTATTTTCTTTGAGGTTATTGTGAATGGTATTGTGTCCATGATCTCTGTTTTAATGCATTCTTCTTGTTGGTGTAAATAAATGCTGTTGATGCCTACAAGTTGATTCTGTATCCTCTCATGTCTGAATTTGTTTATGGATTTCAGAAGTTTTCTGTTACAGTTTTTGGGACATCTAATGTATTATATCATGTCATCTGTGAACAGACAAGGTTTGACAGCTACTTTTCCCATCTGTAGCCTTTTGATGTCCTTCTCTTGCCTTATTACTTCAGCTAGTACTTTGAGCACAGTACTGAAAAGGAGTGGGGATAGTGGACATCCCTGTAATTTTCCTGACAACAATAAAATTGCTTCAAGCTTTCTCTGTTTAGAATGATGTTGCCTGTGGATTTCTCTTATAACCTTTTGTAAATTTAATGTTTGTTTCCTCTAGTACTACATTCTCTAGGACTGTAACACATGAGTGGCCATATCCTACCCATGAGGACCTCCAACTGCAGGTTTAACCAACAAACACTCTAACTGCCCTGACTGCTGGCCCCAGCCCCTCCAGAGTAAAAAGCCCAAGCTCTGAACTGGAAAACCCACCAATACTCACCATTGAAAGCTCTGCCCCCAAGAAACACTATATAAGCCCCACCCTCTGCTCAGTTTTCTGCTACTTCTCACCCAGCCACCACCGCCCCCCCCCCAGGTTTTTCTCTCCCAATAAATCTCTTGTGTGAAGTTTCCTTTACTGTGTAACTTTGTAGTATTCCTTGGCTCACAACTGTCAGGATATCTTTCCCTTCAGAACTGTAATACATACAGTGGGGAAAATTTTCTCCTCAGAGCTATAACACTTACATTGAGGAAGCCTTTCCCCTCAGAGCTGCAATATCTACACTCACCTTTGGTCTCAGTAATCAGTCCTTCTCATGTCCTCAGTGGGGTGTGGAAGCCATGCAAATAGCAGACAGGACAGGACAGTCTTGCCTAGGTTTGACTTGGAGATCATGATGATCTTACAGATCTAAGAATGAACTGAAGTCAGAAGACCAAAGACCCCTGACACCACCCATCTGGACCAGATGATGACCTCAAGCAATGAATCTAACGTTGAAGGCATTCCCCAAGATACCTTAAACTATACAGCACAATGCTATGCTCCACTCAGCCTGTATTCCAGAAAACACACTGGGGCAATCATTTGCTAAGGACACTTTGTAAGTTTAGGAATCTTTATTCTTTCCATATACAATGACATGTAATAGTAGAAAGTGATATGTAGAATCTGTGTCTATATATTCTACATATTTTCTGTCAATGACAAGCTTATATGTAATGGGAGCTCCTGCACAGCAATGCATTTGGCTTGAATTGTACAGTATTAGCACCTAGGCTTTGAACTGCCTTTTGTGATGATACATTTTGTTACTAATATCTTTTGTGTGATGTTTGATACTTATCTGAGTTCTTCCTGAAGGGTTCAAAGCTTTTGCAAAACTCGGTTATGAGAGTACTAGGACTTGTGACTGAGAATAACTTTTACCATTTGCTTCCTTCAAGGAACTCCAGACAAGAGGTTTTGATATGCATAAATTGACTTGCTAAGGTGTAAATTGTACAACAATTAAAAAGGCCATTTGAGAAGTACAAGTAGTCTAGTCACCAGAAGCTGATTCACCCTGCTGCTTTGCTAAGCCAAAATTAATCCTGGAGTGACCCTAATTTTTCTAGAAATGCTTGCAAAGCAGGACACCAACAGGCATAGATATGAATTTGTCCCACTGAATCAAAGTTTCTAGAAACAGAAAATTGTTATTCATGTTGTTGTGTAAGGCTGAGCTGTGGAAGCCATCATATGAGCACTTCACCTTGGGCCTGGACACTATGAAAACCCTCTTCCCGAGCTGCATCCCACTCTTCCCATGCTTGCTGGCCCTACATAGTGACTTTCCACTAGAGAGAAGAAACATATTTTAAACAGATCATCATCAGTAGCCTTTGGGAAGTTGTTAGTATTGTGTGCTTTGGATGACTTCAGGTAGAGTAGGCATCCTTCTGTCAAGTGTACAGAGTTACAGACAGTCCAGTTTCTTCACTCCTTAGTCCTCCACTACTCTAGTCCTCCAAATCAAGGCAATTTCTACTTGGACAAGATGGTTCAAATTAAGGAGCTTGAACTAATTAACTTGGTGTAAAAATTATTTGTGAATTTTTCTCCTTTGTTATTATACCACAAATAACAATACACTACAAAGAGATAATTTATAAAAGAAAAACCACATGTGACTTTTTCTTATTTTCTCAAGTCATGTTTTGCCTTTGATTCATTTCAACTGTGCACTTAGGTATGAGGGTGTCTCAAATTTTAGGCATAGTTAATGATTAAAATAAAATACCTTTACAATGTTTGTGTTACCGTGTGAATGTCATGATTAAAATATGATACAGAAAGAGGAAAGGTAGATTTGTTTATCATCAAAATGATATATCTCAGAGGCTCTACAATTACAGACTTTCAATATGGGATCTGTCTAGTGGAAATCCATGCGGGCAAGAACACTGCAAGAAAAGGAAGATGTTGTACTTTAGAGTGAAACGTTTTTCTCTCTTCTTCTGTGATATATCATTTTTAAAAGAAAATCATCTTTCTTATGGCTCTCATGGTTTATAAGGGCTTTTTGACTCATGACAATCATCCTGAGTGATGTCAGCTTGGTCCCCCAAAACAAATATTCCACGTTATACTCCATGTTTTCTGTTGCATGTAGATGCTAGGTTTTAAGCTTATGTATATTTCAATCAAATAACCAAAGAGGTGACATAGCTAGCAAGGAAACTGGGGAAAGAGGAGATCATCCAAGGTGAGGGAAATAGTGTATAGTGTTATAAAGTGGAAACTTCAATGGTAGGGGAATGGGAGAAGAGGGTAATGGCAGAAATACGGTAATGTACAAACAACACTAAAGGCCCTTTGTAAGACCTTATGGAAAAACACTAATATAGAACCTTCTGAAATGATGAACATATATGAAAGGAATTCAAATGGAGTCCCAACATAATGAGGAAGATAATTCCCCAACTGGACATCTTATGCCACCAATAAAACCTCTACTGACAAGAATGGGTTGCATTATTTGGGTCATTGTCCAAAAGGTTTCCATAAATTCCCCCCACCTAAAACATCCTAGGCTAATTCAATGCTATTGGTGACAACATGAAGCTATGACCCTACTGACAAAGACAGTAATTACTTACATAACTGAACATGGAGAAATTGAGCTGGTGCCCAAATATAAGCTTCACTCCTCCTGAGTAGTATTCATTGTACTTGAAGTTACACTACATGCTACCAGAGGAGGAGTTTAACTGTCAATATCAAACAGCTGAAAATCTTGAGAACTGCCATAGCGACCTTCCCAGAAGATATACAGATATAATATTGGCAAAAAAGGTTATTGGATTTAGGGCCCACTCCATGAGATGGAACCAACAGAAGACACAGCTGAACTGGAAAGGAACCTGGGATTAGATAGGTCATGGAAAACCTCCAGTTATTATTCTGCTAAAGACCTTCCCAGAAGATATACAGATATAATATTGGCACAAAGGTTATTGGATTTAGGGCCCACTCCATGAGATGGAACCAACAGAAGACACAGCTGAACTGGAAAGGAACCTGGGATTAGATAGGTCATGGAAAACCTCCAGTTATTATTCTGCTAAAGGGACAATGAAATAAAATGACTCCTAAAGGAATACTGCTAAACCCATAGATTAGTGCCTCATCTACACCAGCCATAGAACAGAAGCTTCTTCCTGTAGTAGATGGTAATTTACACAGAGACCCTCAACTGGACCATTTGCAGAATGTGAGAGACATTGAAGCACTCAGTCCTCAATAGGATGTCTTCATCAAATCCTTTCCCTCAAGGCTTAGGGATCTATATAGTAGAGGAGGGGAAAAGTTTGTAGGAGTCAGAGGTGGTGGATGACCCTTAGGATACAGTGTCCTGGAAACAAAACAGGACTGATACCACATAAGAACTCAGAGAGACTTTGAAAGCACAATTAAGTCTTAGACTGGTTCAAACCAGACTATATGCCACTACTATAACAATGTAGTGGACACAAATAATCATCACTAACCAAAAAAGTATTTGCTATTGATACCTGCTTTGAAAAAGAAAATCAGTTTTGTACAATAGCATATAACTGGGCATGCTCACCACATTTTATGGTGGGCCTCATGAAAGGGAATAGTAGGCCAAAGCAAAACTGATGCTATGCATTGATATTGTATTTTTTCTGTCTTTCTAGTATTTTGATTATTTTGGTGTCTGTTGTGAGAAAGAGACAGAGACAGTGAGAGACAAAGAGAAAAATAGACAGATGGAGGGAAGGAGGGAGAGAGAGAAAGAATGCAAGGGTACATCAAGTTGGGTGGATAGAGATGTGGGGAGCAGAGGGGATTGAAAAAGGTGTTAAAATGGGAAATAATGATCAAATTATATTGTATGAGAAAAGTTTTTAAATTAATAAATGAAATTGACTAATTATACTTTTAAATTTTCTCAGATATGAGATGGGTATTAACTATTCTGGTCCTTTAAGAATATATGTCTTGACTCGTGCTCATAATGTGACATCTCTGGTAGCTATGGAAACATAAGAATTTTTCAAGTCACTCTCTTACCCTGGGCAGTCACTAACATTTGTGCCTCATAAGAGAGGAAAATAGGCAAGTATTTTATATTTTCTACATAGTTTCTATTAATAAGTTTCAATTTAATGACAGAATGATAAAGAGGCCACTGACATACGTTTCAGATATTTGTTGACACCATTTCCATGTGAGGAAATCCTGCCAAATTTATTAAGTGCTGGGAATACTTGCTTGTCTATGAAGGCTCTCGAGCTGGCACTGACCATTATACCTGTGTAGTTTCCTGAAGTTCAGTATGTGAATTAGCCTCTCTATGTTGTTCTTCTATCTACAAAATGGGAATAATGATTGTGTGGATCTCATTGGAAGGACGATAATGTAAAATATGGTAATACCCCAGAAGTGTATAATTGAGGTTCCAACTAAGCAAAACAGAGGAGAGGAATGGAAAGGTTTGGGTGAACCAGGATTTGGTTGGTGGAACACTACTGTGAGCTGAAATATCTGTCTAACAAGAATTTCTTTTACTGAAGGTGATTCGCCTCTTGTGTGACTCCCTGTCTGGCCGTCATTTCCTGTTGTTTGGAAGACATTTGTGATCTTCACATATACGAAATGGTTCTTCTCACCCTTGATATGCAAAGGTAAAAACTTAAAATAAGACATTGAGATTTTCAAGTAGGATCTTTCTGAAACACATGCATCTACTCCATGGGATTCAGACATGGGCAAAACTACATCCAGCCAAGCTAGCTCATTTGCCTTGCACAACATCATTCTCCACTCTCTTTCCATTTGTGCTTCAAAATTCACTGCTCCTTTTGTCAACATCTTCAGATCTGACTTGGCAAGGAATAGGGGCGTGATATTACACAAGCCACTGTCAATTGAAAACCCATCTTGCAGGTGTAACTTCCCAAGTAGTACAGCAACTGCCTCCTTCCAATAAGGAAGCACATTCCACAGAGTCTGTGGAGCACAGGCTAGCTGGTACAGATTTCCTGGTAAGGAGATCCAGTTTGTAGGTCCCCCAAACATTGTGCACGGGAAATGGCAATGTCATTATCTAGAGGCCTTAGCCGACTTTCGGGAAATGGCAATGTCATTATCTAGAGGCCTTAGCCGACTTTCTATTCAAAGACATGGTGACACTCCTTGAGCCATAGTTTTTCATAAGCATTAATACTACCTTCAAAGAAGTGATCTAAATAAGTTGGTGTACAGTAAATGTGGAGTCTCAATTCATGCTGAAGAAGATAGGTGTAAACACAATATAGACAAGATGCTTTATGCATTTCAATTAAATGAAGAAAATTTTCTGAAAAGGACCTTTGGGTAAGTTTTGGGAAATGCTTGAAACATCTATGAATCCTCGTGTTTTACAAATAGATTTTAGTTTTCTGGGAAAAAAGAAAGAATTCAGGTTTTCCCACATGATCTTTTTCTTTCTTTCTTTTTCTTTTTTTCTTTTTTTTGAGACAGGTTTTCTCTGTGAGACAGTCCTGGTTGTCCTGACACTCATTCTGTAGACCAGGCTTGCATCGAACTCACTCACAGTGATCTGCCTGCCTCTGCTTCCTGAGTGCTGGGATTAAAGTTATGCACCACTGCCACCTGACTCCCCACATGTTCTGCAATCACACATATACTAGCACACACATGTACACATACAGTGAAATATGCATAATTCAAGTGTGAAATTTTGATATACATGCATAGACCATGTTAAACATTTGTCATTTTCCTTTGTTCTTTCAGCAGACAGTATAAGTAAGTTCAGTGTTTGTAATATTCCACAATCATATTTTAGAAGTGAAATTATTCCAAGCAATACCTCTGCTTATTGCTACCATTTAAGTTATTTATCATTTTTATGTTTTGCAAACATAGTGGAAATAAGCATAGCCTTACATATAATATTGCAAACTCATTTTGACTTAACTTCAAGCACTAAAGTTCTTAGTTAACAAATATACACATTTCAGCATTTGACAGATACAGTGAAATTGCTAAGCAAAACTTCTTACAGAGGGAGATTCTGCTATACTTGTGGAATTTATGGCATCTTACACTCTTACCTGTAGTAAGATGATCCCTAATACATAGACTACTTAAATACAACTATGAGACAGCATAGACAAGGTATGAGAGTTTAGCTCTCCATAAAGCATGACTCATTTTGTTTTCCCAACTTCCCTTGTGTTCCTGGCTTGACTATATCCTTGTTCAATCTCATCTTCAGATTTTTCAGTGGAAAAGGGTGCATCTTCAAGCTGAGTGCCCTTCTCAGCAGCCTATTAGCTTTGGTGTTTGAAATAATCATTGCAAGCAGCCAATGCTGGCGCCCGTGGAGATTTGACAACAACATTTTGCAATTTGTGTCCTTTGGACTCTGGGAGGCTTATTCCCCTCAAGAGCTTAATGAATCAGGGACTGTAACCAAGATGCTGGTGCACACCACTACCGATTCCACCAGGACCGTTTCACCTGAGTTTCAGATTGCACAGACCCTGATAGTGTGGGCCATTTTGATGAAGCCTGTGGTTCTGATTTTTGGTGTAGTTGCTATAAAGATCAGCTGCATGAAAGATCCATTTGTGGAGATGGCGACATACTGCTACAATGTTTCTGCCTCAGTTTTGTGTGTTAGCAGCCTGTTCACATTGGTTTCCGTCAGCTGGAACCACTTTGTAGATCATTATGGCCAAACCACTCTTGACTTTCCACCATACTTTCCTGTTAATGAAGAAGCACTGATAGCCAAATACTGCACTACTGTGCTGCCATTAGGGGTTCTGACAGCTGCCATCTCACTTTTCAGTGCAGTTATCTTTCTTTCTGAGATAAGCGTTTTGCAACTACAGAGTTGGAAGAAGGCCCAGCGTGCTTCCTTAGTGACCACTCAAGAGGCCTGAAGTAAGGGCTCCTGCATTTGCAACATCTGTCAGAAGGCTCCTTGAAGAAATTTCCTATTCACACACAAAACTCAAGTACTTCTCACTTTGTTCTAAATAAAGCATCAACATGGTTCCCTGGGTGTGTCTAATCTTACTTCCTCCTCTATCTGTCTAGAATGATCCTTCTGTTAACTGTTTTCACATCCTAAACTCTGAAGGTTATGATCATGTGTTCAGATTTGGCCAATAAGATATAGTAAACAAAAGTACTAGTGAAATGCAATGTGCAAAATAAACACAACAAATACCAATAAAAGAAGGTTTGTGAGGAAGCTGCCACTGAACAAAAGAAAGTAACCACACTCCTGTGTAGAGTCCATTAGGTACTCAGGTCTAATGAGGGCAGAGCTAGACTTCTTTATTGTTGGCTCTGCTGACAGTGTGTGCCCTTTCATAGAGTGGGGAGGTTATGCTGTACACTGGGCAGTGGGCATCTCCTGTCTTTCTGTTTGTAAATATCACAAATGGCCAGGCATTTCCAGTGTGCTTTGATGGAACAAGTGGTATGGAGACCGGAGGACAGGTTGTCCAAGATGCTTTCCTTGTTTTATGTATTAAGTCACACAAGTTTGATGCAATAATATTTACCCATTATACCCCATTTCACATAAGGATACTCCATACTTTGTGCCCACAGAATGAAAGCCATTTCATAGAGAAAAAGAAAATCATGGCATCTATAAAATTTTCCGTAGTCTTTATTAGCTTGAACTTTGTTCAGTAGTCCAAAGTCTCCTTTGGGACTCAGGGCAGTTTTTCAACCATGAGAACTTAGACAATCAGAAATTGACTCCTTTATTTCTAAAATAAAATCATATAGATAAATTACCACTATAAAAATGAGAAAGGAGGCATAGCTGCTGTGGAATATTCCTTTACACTGTGTTGCCATTAAATAAATAAGCCGACTGGCCAATAGCTGGATAGGATAAAGTTAGGCTGGAAATCCTAATTGAGAATGATAGGGAGAAGAAGGGTGAAGTCAAGGGAGACACCAGCTAGCTTGAGAGCAAGCAGGATGTGTAGAAAATGAGGTAACAAACCATAAGCCACATGGCAAAGCATATAGAGAAATGTAGGTTAATTTAAGAGTAAGACTTAGCTAGTAATTAGCCTGAGTTATTGGCCAACCTTTTTTTCATTTAAATTTTTTCTTTCATTTCACATACCAACCCCTGTTCTGCCTCCTTCCCCTTCTCCCACCCCCACCTACCCCATCCCATCCCTATCCCCTCCTCATAGAGGGTAAAGCCTCCCTTGGGTAGTCAACATAGGCAGGCATACCAAGTTGGGGCCGGACCTAACCCCTCCTCCTTGCACCAAGGCTGAATAACGCATTGCACCATAGGAAATGGGCTCCTAAAATCCAGTTTATGTACCTGAAATAAGTCCTGGTGCATTTCCAGAGGACCCATAAAAACATCAAACCACACAACTTTCACCCACATTAAGGGGCCTAATTTAGTCCCATGCAGGCTCCTCAGCTGTCAGTCCAGAGTCCATGAGCTCCCAAGAGCTTGGGTCGGCCATTTTCATGGTTTTTCTCCATTATGATTCTGAACCCCCTTGTTCTTATAATTCTTCCTCCTTCTCTTTAAATGAACTCCAGGATCATGGCCAAGTGCTTGGCTGTGGGCCTCTGCATCTTCTTCCATTAGTCACTGGATGTAGGTTCTATGATGGCAATTAGGGTAGACACCAATCTGAGTGCAGGGGAAGACTAGTTCAAGCACCCTCTCCATCATTGCTATTAGTCTTAACTGGGGGCAATCTAGTGAGTTCCTGGGGTTGTCCCTATATGCAGATTTCTCCCCATCTCCTTAATGGTTCACTCTATCAAGGTATCTCTTTCATTGCTCTCCCTCTCCATTTCTCCCCCAACTCAGCCATCTTGTGCCCTGATGTTCCCATCTCCCATCCCCTCCCATCTACTCCTTCCTCCCAGTTACCCAGGAGACCTTAACCTTTTCCACTTCCTGGGGCAATCCATGTGTGTCCCTCTTAGTGTCCTCCTCTTTACCTAGCTTCTCTATGGTTGTTGATTGTAGCCTGGTTAACCTTTACTTTGCATCTAATATTCATTTATGAGTGAGTACATACCATGTTTGTCTTTCTGGGTCTGGGTTACCTACCTCAGGATGATATTTTCTGGTTCCATCCATTTGCCTACAAATTTCATGATATTTTTTTTACCACTGTGTGGCACTCCATCATGTAAATGTACCACATTTTCTTTACACATTCTTCCATTGAAGGGCATATAGGTTGTTTCCATGTTCTGGATATTACGAATAATGCTGCTATGAACATAGTTGAGCAAGTGTCCTTGTGGTGTGGTTAAGTATCTTTGGGTATATGCACAGGAGTGGTATTGCTGGGTCTTGAGGTAGGTGAATTCCCAATTTTCTGGGATACTGTCATTATGATTTCCAGAGTGGTTGTACAAGATTTCATTCCCACCAGCAGGGGAGGAGTGTTCCCCTTTCTCCACATCTTCTCTAACATAAGCTGTCATATATGTTTTTGATCTTAGCCATTCTGACAGGCGTAAGATGGTATCTCAGAGTTGTTTTAATTTGCATTTCCCTGATGACTAAGGATGTTGACCATTTTCTTAAATCTCTTTCGGCCGTTTGAGATTCTCCTGTAGAGAATTTTCTATTTGTAGTTCATTTTTTAATTGGATTATTTGATATTTTGCTGTCTAGTTTCTTGAGTTCTTCATATGTTTTGGAGATCAGCCCTCTGTCAGATGTGGGGTTGGTAAAGCTCTTTTCCCACTCTGCAGGCTGCCTTTTTGTCTCATTGACAGTGTCTCTCACCTTATAGAATATTCTCAGTTTAAAGAGGTCCTGTTTATTAATTGTTGCTCTCAGTGTCTGTGCTACTGATGTTATATATAGGAAGTGGTCTCCTGTGCCAATGAGTTCAAGACTATCTCCCACTTTCTCTTCTATCAGGTTCAATGTAACTGGAATTACGTTGAGGTCTTGATCCATTTGGACTTGAGTTTTGTGCATGACAATAGATATTAATCTATTTGAATTCTTCTACGTGTAGATAGATATCCAGTTATACCAGCACTATCTGTTGAAGATGCTTTCTTTTTTTCCATTGTATAATCTTGGCTTCTTGTCAAAAATCAATTGTTCAGAGGTGTGTGGATTAATTTCAGGACTTTTCTTTTATTCCACTGATCAACATGTCTGTTTTTATGCTCATTCCAAGATGTTTTTATTATTGTAGGTCTATAGTAGAGCTTCAAGTCAAGGATGGTGATGCCTTCGGAAGTTCCTTTATTGTATGGGATTGTTTTGGCTATGCTGGTTTTTTTTTGTTTGTTTTCCCCCATGAAGTCCAGTATTGTTCTTTAAAGGTCTGTCAAGAATTGCTTTTTGATTTTGATGAGAATTGCATTGCATTGAATCTGTAGGTTGCTGTTGGTGGGATTGCCATTTTTGCTATGTTGATCCTACATATCCAAGGGCATGGGAAATCTTTGCATTTTCTGATATCTTCTTCAATTTCTTTTTTCGAAGACTTAAAGTTCTTGTCACACAGGTTTTTCACTTGTTTGGTTAGAGTTACCCCAAGATATTTTATGTTATTTGTGACTATTGTAAAGGGTAATGTTTCTCTAATTTCTTTCTCAGCCCATTTTTCATTTGTGTATAGAGGGATACTGATTTTTTGAGTTCATCTTTTATCCTGCCACATTACTGAAGGTGTTTATCAGCTGTAGGAGTTCCCTGGTAGAATTTTTGGGGTCACTTCTTCCTTTCCAATTTGTTTCCCCTTAATCTCCTTTTGTTGGTTATTGCTCTAGCTTAATCTTCAAGTACTAGATTGAATAGGTATTGAGAAAGTGAACATCTTTTTCTTGTTCCTCATTTTAGTGTAATTGATTTGAGTTTCTCTCCATTTAGTTGGATGTTGGCTGTTGGCTTGCTGTATGTTGCCTTTTTCATGTTTATGTATGTTCCTTGAATCCCTGAGTGCTCCAAGACCTTTATCATGAAAGGGTGCTGGATTTTGTCAAAGGCTTTTTCAGCATCTAATGAGATTATCATATGGTTTGTTCTTTCAGTTAGTTTATATGGTGTATTACATTGACAGATTTTCATTTGTTGAACCATCCCTGCATCTCTGGGATGAAGTCTACTTGATCATGGTGGATAATTTTTTTTGATGTGTTCTTGGACTCAGTTTGCTAGTGTTTTATTGAGTATTTTTACATCAATGTTCACGAGGGAGGTTGGCCTGCAATTCTCTTTCCTAGTTTTGTCTGTATGTGTCTTGGGTATCAGGGTAACTGTAGCCTTGTAAAAAGAGTTTGGGAATGTTCCTTCTGTTTCTATTGTGTGGAAAAATGTGCAGATTATTGGTATTAGCTCTTCTTTGAAATTCTGGTAGAATTCTGTGTAGATGTAATTCTGAATGGTTTTATTAAATAAGAAACACAGAGCCAAATGAAGAGTTAAAAGCCCCATAGGTCAGAGAGCAGTAGCTGAGAGCTGAGACCAAGACTGCCTTCTTACCACCCACTGCCCCTGCCGTCTTTCCCCTGAGAAAGAGACCTATTTCCTGTGTGTCTGTCCTTTCATTGACTTTCTGTTCTGCCTTCTTATTGGTTGTAAACCCAACCACATGACCTCCTCATCACTGCCTGTCTATACAGACTGCCAGGTCTCTATGGTTGGTATTGAGATTAAGGGCATTGTATCTCCATGCTGGCTGTATTCTTGAACACACAGAGATCTGCCTGTCATATGATCGGGATTAAGAGCATGTGCTACCACTGCCAGGCTTCTGCTAAATGGCTTGCTATTAGCTCTGACCCCCAGGCACTTTTATTTATTAACACACAAATGAAATCACATTTCAGCACAAATAAAATATCACCATATTTCCCCCTTCTATTCTAATAAAAATAAAAAAACGGCAAAAGTTATAACTAATATGAGAAAAACTATATACAATATATACAAGCAATAAATACTTAAACTATGTCTCGTCCATTTGCATTTGACAAATTCAGAGAAAATATTCCATTATCTATTCTATTTTGGTAAGTCAAAATATACCTGATTCACTTTCTATCTTAACTTATATTACTAACAGAACTATCTTAAAGCTCTTTCAAATTTATACACTTATACCTCTTTAATGAATTTCTTTTCTAATATTCTTAAGAAGGAAAATTATAATTATCTAATCTTTAACTATAACTATCTAATCTTCAACTCCCTCAGAGACCCAAGAAGGAACTAATATTACCTAACAAAAATAAAAACAGGAAGTGTATGCAAGTGGCTTCCAAAAAAGTATGAGTTGACAGAAACATCCAGCTGCCTAGACAGTCACCCAGGGTTCTCTGCAGCATTTGCACATCATCTTCAGCCTATAGGCTTAGTGTATCTGACAGACTCATTTGTGAAGTAGGATGTATACAAGGCCATCATTTCGACCTCACATTTGGTGAGAGTAGTCCATGTACCAGAAACACCTGAATTCCACTAGTGTCCTGTCATGATTCAGGATTTTAACTTCTGGAAATTGTTGATTTTTTTTAATTCAGCTGTCCATTCTTGGCTGTGTGTGTGTGTGTGTGTGGCTTCATCTCGGCATCCCGTTCTTCTCTACATCCCTCTATTAAATGTCAGTCCATCATTGAGAGGTTAGACTCTGTCAGTTTAGTTACTGTTTCAAGAATGACTGTTTCAGCTGCTGTTCCACTGCACACCAGAAGCCATCGGTCCATTGCCTGCTCAACTGCCTTTGAAGAAAGGGGCACTGTACCTTTTCTGGATTGCAAAGGCCACTTCAGGGATGGTGCCGTATTGTCCTGGCCTCAGAAGATGCCTTATGTTAAAGCCACAACCACACTTGTCTTGGCAAGAATCTGTAGTCCTTTGTTTCATGTCCTGTCTGTCCATTTTGTCCTGTTGGTCAGCAGTCAATTCAAGGATACTTTGTTGTCCAGTGGCTAACTTTTGCCACAATGATAGTTAACTTCATATGCAGTTTCTTCAATACCCATATCTTCTCTGAAGTAGATTGGTACTGCCAGGAGCCGACATGTCTCATCGTCATAAAAAAAAGAAACATTTTCTAAGTTATTAAAACATTTTAAATGCCATATTCTGTAGATCTCTAAAGGGTTTGAAGATGATAGAGAAATAAAATACATATAAAAAGCCACATAAAGATGGGAAACACACAGAGAATCTGGATCCTATATGTTATATTTTATTTAGAGTTTTTAACTGTTCATGAACAAATGATAACTGCTAAAAAACACACTGGGTTATGGAAACTCATAGATTAAACCAACCCATATATTTTAAAAATGTCTAGAGTTCAAAATATAAGCCCAAAGATGTGTTACTTTGGAAAGGAGCTTATGCTTTTGTTTCCACAGAAAATGTGAGGCTGTGGATTCATTCCAGGTTAGGAAAAATCAAGCTTAATCGAGGAACTACCTCTGAATAATCTCTCATGGGCAGATGGCCCAGATGATTCAACATCTCAGAGTTCTTCTGTTGCAGTTTCCTTTGAGTTCTGCATCCAGAACAGCTTCAAAGCAACAGGCTATCACAATCCAGCCTCACAGAACGCCCCAGTCAGGACTTGACCACGAGCCTAAATTTTCTCAGAGTCCCCCAAAGATTACCAGTGCCCCCAATTAATAGGAAATAGACTAGAGAACAATGCTCACATCCCCCAAAAATGGGTTATAGATGTTTATTATCATTTAAGGGGGGGCTTGGTTACAAGTTGTTATTGGTCACAAAAAAGTTAAATTCAAAGATCTCTTTTTAAAGAAAAAAGGGGGCTATGATATAGAAATAACAGGATAAAAGGGTAGATTATGGAGTCTACATTAATCCAAAAAACAGCTATTAATCTTATGATATTTTACACTGGTATTATTGATGCAAATTTAAAGATATTTCTGTTATGATGTATGTGTGCCTCTACTCTTGTTTTGGATATAGTGCTTATACAGATCATTTACAAATATAATGTGTAATTAAAAATACTGATTAATAGTCAACTATAATAGTCAAACTTGTAGTCACATTAGATATGTTTTTGAGGTCATACAGAGACACATTTCAAATAGGTAATCTTCAAACACTTGAAAGACTTACAGAATATAGCATTTATTATGTTTAATAACCTAAAGCTTCTCATGACACTGAGACATGTCTGCTCCTGGCAGCACCAACCTTCTTCAGAGAAGAGGATGGGCAGTGAAGAAATCCCATATGAAGTTTACTTTCTTTGTGGCAAAAGTTAGCCACTGGACAAAGAAACTGTTCTTGTCTCAATTGCTGATAGTTACTGTCCAAACTGGACCAACAGGATTCAAGAAAGGCGACTGCTGAAGTTTGCAAAGACAAGGTAGGACAGTCCTTCAGAATTCCCTGCTTCACAGGAAAGTCTGTCAGATAGGGTACACCTGGAGGCCAAAGATGGATGCCCCAATGTTACAGAAAAACTTCCCGTAGTCCCAGACCTAGGTCAGGTACAGAAATGCCTGCTCCAGTTTTGCCTACTGACTTCACCGAGCTCTGGGTCTTGCATCTTATGTCATCATGGGGCACTAGCAACTACGTATGCATGGAGTGGTCACTCAATCTGTGCCTTAAAAGCTGGATGCAGACGCCATGCTCTCTCTGCTCTCTGTTCTCCCTGCTCTGCTCCCCTCTCCCCCCACCATCTTTCTCTCTCTCCAGGCCTGGCTTCCCTGTCTCTCCCCTTTCCCTCCTAATAAAGCTCTGAAAACTAACACTGGGTTCTGTCATGACCATGACCTTTCCACATGGTAACCAATGCCCCATGCCACAACCAGCGCCACAACCAGCACCAATCATCATTCTTTCATTGGTGCTGTGGACTCATAGGAAATTCTGCTCACTCGGTGTCCAGGGCACCATTGTGGTACTGCGTCAGGACTGTGTTAGTGCCACCGCAACTGCCACTGCTGCATCTCCCCCCATCACACGTGCTGCCAAGATTGGTGAGTTCCCCCACTGTTTCCTGTGACTGCAGCCTGAGCTGTGTTCCTCACACTGGACCCCCCGGGGGGAGGGGGTCCTTGGGCTGTGCTGGAACCAACTCATTCTCTCTGTTCACTAAGAGGTCAATGCTGTCGGACCCCCAGGGTGTCCTCATGCTGTGTACACTCCCAGCCCTTACTCCTTTCTTGACAAAGCAGGCAGTAACCCGTGCTGATTCATAGATCCTTCTCCTACCTCAGGGATGCCTGAGACTGGAGTCTGATCCCTGTTCATTATTTTAATTTTTTATTTTTCTCTCAGCACTGTAGCCATGGGACATCGGGGCAGATACAGGGAATTTGGCCTTTTCAACCCCAATATTCCACGGGAATTATCTAACTTCTGACAGCGAATGGACAAATGAATAGAGATACTTTATCCCGAAGCTTTCTACTGAAGCTCTGAACCCTTCTTCCCCATTTTTGATTCTTTCTATGCCATGTGCAACCACTTCTGTCTATCTGACTTCTGCTCTCCAGTACTGGGTAGACCGCTTCTGACCAACCCTGTCTCCCACCTTAACTCCTCCCACTCATTCTCAAGCTGCCCTGAGAAGCACAGGTGGGTCTAAAAGCAGGCTAGGATTCATGCAAATAAGTTTACAGTAATCAAGATGGCTCTTTATCCAGAGATCAGTTTACATCCTGCCTCCTGGCAGGTCTTTCTAAAGCTGTCCTCAAACTAGCAGACATCCAAAAAAAATTCAAGACACAGAGTAAAATCTGTCTCTTGTCCCCCAGACCTCCTTGACATTGGGCTAAAACTTAAGCATCTGGAGAGCAAGGCTTCTGACCCCACAGGCAGAAGTTTCAGCTGAGGCATTTAAGGTGTACCAGGGGAGAGATAAAAAAAAAAAAAGCCCTAGAACAGAATTGCCAAGTACTGGCACACGCTGGCTCCTGAAAGCCATTGGGTCCCTGTTTTATGTGAAAAAAAAAAAAAGACCAAGCAGGCTAGTGTGTGCCCTGCCAGGCCATCAATTGAGCCTTGTTCAAAGTGCCACCTAGAAAGATAACCAGTCAGCTGACTGCACCCAGGCACCAAGGAGCAAGGGAGCATCAAGCTAAGACCTCCAGCAGACCTAGGCTCAGTTACTTAATGGGAAAAGATTTTCCAGCTAAGGTAGGAGCTTTCATTTCATTGCTCCCTCAATGTGCCTCACTCTAGACCTGTCAGAAGTGCTTCTCCTGCCTTGTCCCTAATTCCAAAGAAATAAGTTCTCATGCACTATAAGCTTTTCTCTTCCTAGTTCCCTCTTATAATTAACTGCTCAGCTAATGGCTGCTTTGGACCATCACAGAACTGGAGTCCAAGGATCATCAAGTAAGAAACTATAACAGCTGGGTGGTGGTGGTGCACGCCTTTAATCCCAGCACTCGGGAGGCAGAGCCAGGTGGATCTTTGTGAGTTCATGGCCAGCCTGGTCTACAGAGCGAGATCCAGGAAAGGCACAAAGTTACACAGAGAAACCCTGTCTCGAAAAACGAAAAGAAAAAAAAGAAACTATAACAGCTAAAAGGTATTTAATCCCACAGACCCAAAAATGTCTGGGTTCTACAAACCAGACTTTAATATAACCATCTATTACTGTTAAATGCTCTTAACAATTGGTCACCTGTGTCTCCTGGATGCTAAACTAGTAAAGGAAGCAGGTACCTTAAAATAATCTGTCTCTGATAAATCTTAAAAACATGTTGCAATCTCTCTGTCTCTCTCATTAACACTAACCAACATAAGCAGAGTCTTAAACACTACAGTGGTCACTAATTTTCTCATGGCTGCTTCTTAACATGTTCAAAAATTTTCCCAAGCCCCAGAAATCAGCTTAAATTCATCAGAACATGTCAGATCTACTTCAGGCTTTTTCTGTGTCACCAGCATCCTGTCAGACACAAAAGTGGCCAGAGTGCCAAGCCAAGAGGGATGGACAACTCCAGGGCATCAGGACAGTCCACCATCCCAGGACAACTGTGTTACCTTGGAAGGCCCCTTTCCCTACCCCCGAAGAGCCAACCAAGGCCCATAAAGTCAGCTGGAAGCAGTTTTTCCAGGAAGAAAGATGCCCCTATTCCTATTCACTCATTTTTTATAATAAGCAAAAAGTCACATGAGCAGCTCGGAGTCTTGCATTTACACCATCAGGGAGCTCTGGCGACCAGGTATGCAGGGCATGGTCACACAATCTATGCCTTAAAAGCCGCATGCAGATGCCACACTCTCTCTGCTCTCTGCTCTCCCTGCTCTGCTCTGCTCCCCTCTCCCTCCATCCCACCATCTTTCTCTCTCCAGGCCTGCCTCCCCTCTCTCCCCCTTTCTCTCCTAATAAAGCTCTGAAAACTAATGCTGGATTCTGCCGTTACCATGATCTTTCCATGCAGTAATGAGCTCCGCATGCCGCAACTAGCATGGCAACCAGAGCCAATTATTATCCTTTTAGTCCTGCCACATCTCCAAACTCAAAACCCCAGTTCTGTGTAAAAGAGCAGGCACTGGTTGTCCTAATGATACTCACTGAACCTTAACCATCTGCACCATCTCCATACTCTCTATTCTATTTCCTCTCATACTGTGTCTACACTGGCTTTTCCAGATGTGTATAGTGTAAGCAATGCTTCACCTGATGTCTCCAAATTTGCAGGGCTAGGTCTTTATTTGCAGAACTAGTACCTGCTATTCCTGGTGTAACCATCAGAACATCACACACTAGTGCCCTCTACATACTCCCTACATCTGGTTACAGAGCACCCTTACTGCCTTTTTATATGATACTCTAGAATAAGCCTGTGTTTGCTGTCCCCACACCCCGAGTCTTAGCCTAGAACACACAGATCATGAAATAATTTGCATAATGAGCTGCAGGGCTCAAGCTGCTTAGTCAGTAATGGTCAAAATAGCACTAGCCCAACCCAGGGAAGGGAAAAGGGGCTGCGTTCAGTTAGGATCAAAGGCAGATGCACAGCTCCCACAAGTATGATGAGAGGAGAAAAAAGACAGTAGGGAGGCTGTGTCAGTGGACACCTCATTTGTTCAGAGGGGGTAAGGGGCATTCATACCCTAGGAAATATGGTCCATTGGTTTCATGTGGTGGTATGTCATTGGTTGGAGCAAGAACACCCAGGGCACTTCATTTGCATATTCAGAGGCCACAGGAGCCAGGGGAAGGAACCTTATAAGGTCATAGGAAGTCCAGACTAGGATGTTTCAATGGTCAGATAAGCAACAACCTGTTCCTGTAGTGTCAGAGACTCATGAGCTTATCAGTTGCTACAGGTGTCAGGGCTCATCTTGACTAGGGGAATCCTAACTGCTGGGGTCTGCTGGCATCTGGGATAAATGCAGGAGCAGTCAAATTCTGGCTGTTCTCAGGATGAGAAAATCTGGGGAATTTGGCATGTTTCAACCCCTTCTTAGCTTCGGAACAGCCCCACAATGAGCTCCCAGAACTTTGGCCTCCATGTAATAGCGACTGTAATATACTTGGATCCTGATGCATCAATGTTGTTCCTTATTCTTGAAGAAAAAAATAGGACTAGAAAGGTACTGCTCATGACATACAATATTTAAAACACTAACTATACAGAAAAAAGAATGAGATTGAAAGTTCAAGGAAAAATCCATAAGTCACATATGATTAAAAACACATAATAGTTACTCAAAGAGAACACTAAAAGTAAGAAGAGCCTAGAACATTTTATTTCAACTTCTGAAAAATCATGAATGCTAACCAAGAGTACCGTATCCAGCAAAACTATGTGTTGTACTTGAAGGAGAACAAAAACATTACATGATATAAGCATGTGAATAGTCTTCATGTCTATCAAACCAGATCCCCTCTGGGAGCAATATTTCATATTGAGGACTTGAATAAAGAGACAATAGGAAGAAAACAAATGACATTATAACTACAGAAATACAAAATAAGACTAAGAACACAATCGGGGGAAAACAGATAATAAAATGACAGCAATCAACACAGACATTTCAATAACAACTTTAAATATTGTTCTCACTTTCCCAACGACAACACACAGGTAAACTGAGTGGAGTAATGTAGATGTAACAGTCTTATTAAATATGAAACACAGAGCCAAATGCAGAGTTAAAAGCCCAAGAGGTCAGAGCAGTAGCAAAAAAATCTCACAATCTTATATATTCCAGGAAACTCAGGCACACTCAATTTCATAAATGCCTACCGACTTAAAGACACAGATCACTCAAACTCAATAGTATTAGGTGATTTCCTCCATACCCCACTTCCTCCAGTTGACACCATCTAACAAAAAGTAAACAAATATGTCCAAATTAAGTGACATCAAACATCACATGGACCTAGAAGATACCTGGAGAATATTTCACCCAAATACCAAATAATGTACATTCTACTCAGCAGCCAAAAGAAGCTTCTCTAAAACAGACCATATATTGGGACAAAAAAAAACCTTGACAAATTCAGGATAGTTGAAATAACTCCACTTATCTTACCTGCTCACAGTGCAACTATGCTTGAATTCAACAGCTTAAGAATCTCAAGCATTTACAGAAATTTGAGCTTGACCAACACCTTACTGAATGATGAGTAGGGCAAAGAAATCAGGAGAAATGAAAAAAAATCCTAAATGAAAGTAAAGATGGTAAAAAACATAATAAAGCATTTAATGCACATTATAAGTAGTAATAAGAGGGAATTCATAGCTCTAGGTACCTACATTTAAAATGAGAAAGCAGAAAAACACAGATCCACCCCAGGTCATCATACTTGGGGCAGGAAGACGTTCACCCATAAGCTGGACCACCACTTCTAGGCCCTAGGGGATCCACAGAGGATAAACACAGCTCTGCCCCAGGTCACTAGACTTGGGGTGGGAAGAAGTTCATCCATGAAGCTGCACAGAACCATTGTAATTCCAGGAAGCAGTGTCCTGCCTAGTGCCATGATGGACTGAGCAGACAATGAGGCCCATATGTGGTGTCTGGCAGATGGGCAATATTATGGTGGGCAAATGTATGGTGCACTGGGAAAGAGAGAGAGAAAGAGAGTCAGTATGGTTCATGTCCTGTTATGGTGATATTTTTCTTTTGTACCAAAATGTTAATTGTATGTTAATAAATAAAGTTGCCTGGGGGTCAGAGCTATTAGCAAGCCATAGGAAAGCAGGGCAGTGGTGGTGTACGCTTGTGATCACAGCACTTGGTAGACAGAGCTAGGTAAGTCTCTGTGTGTTCAGGGATACAGCCAGCATTGGATACACATGCCTTTAATCTCAATACCAACCATAGAACACCTGGAGGTCTATACAAACAGGCCGTGATGAGGCAGTCCTGTGGTTGGGTTTACAACCAATGAGACTTTAACACAGGAAGTAGCGGCTCCTTTGGAGAGGTAGGATCACTGCAGGAGGAAGGGTAAGGTTTTAGCTCTTAGCTCTGACCTCTTGGCTTTCTTCTTTGCATTGGTTCTGTGTTTCTTATTTATAAGACGGTTGGTTACATCTACATCCTGTGGCATACCCGAGGAGGTGAAAGTGGTGAGGAGTGGGCTGACCCCATTCAGGGTTGGGCCCTGCATCTCATTGGGACAGCCCAGTGGAACTGACCCTGTTGACAAAGCACAGGTGAGCCATCCCAGAATGTGAGCACAGGAGACCTGGCTCCACCCCTCATCTGCCATATGGTGGCATGGATGGGGGAGAGATGTCACCCCTGATTAATGCCTAAGGAAGGTGGGAGAGATGGTCCTGAGGTCAGAATGGTGGGAGAGCTGCCCGTACCTGCCACCAGCTGCAACATTCAGGAAAGCAGGCCCTGTACTTACACAGGCAGCACAATAGAGCCAACCCTGTTGACAGAGGTGTGGGTGAGCCAGTGCCAAAGTTTTAATCATGGGAGAGCTGTCCCCATTACTTTTCTGTCATGTGGCAGCATGGGCAGGGACAGATACCCTCTCCCCCCGTGCCCATCTACATCTGAAGTAGGTGGAAGAACTGGCTCTAAGTTCACAACAGCGGGAGATCTGGCCCTCCCCCTCATCAGCTGCAGTGCTTGGGAGAGTTTTCCCTGCATCATTCCTGAGCAAGCACAGTAGAGCTGACCCTGAAGATATAGATGTGGAAGATCTGACCCTGAGGACATAAAAGCAGGAGGACTGGCCCTGCTCCTTGCTCATTGCTCAAAGAGGTGAACTGGCCAGGGAAATGCAGGAGAGCTCACCCTGTGGTGAGGACAAGGGAGAGCTAGCCGGCTGACAAACACAGCAACTACTCAGGCCCATAAACCAGGGTTATGTGTTGGCCCACCCCAACATGTACCCCATCTGTGATCTGCTGGAGCACATGAAGAGACCAATCCTGCAGACTCAAAGCTGCAGGATTTATACAACTCAGGTCAAGAGCAGGATAGCCAAAAGGAATTCTAGTGAGGGCCCAGCACCAATAATGTAGCAGAAGACAAATCTTGAACCAGAGCAATGACTCTTTACAATGAACATTTGCATGTAAAGACCTATGGATAAAAGGATTTACTGCATGAATCACTGTGTCACAATGCAGCTTCCCTAAGGAAATGGTTTGTTTCCTTCTCTCTTTTTTCCTTTTCCCTGAAATTTTATTGTATTTTATTTTGGAGGTGGGAAGTTTCAAGTGCAGAATGTGGATATGAAAGGACAGGGAAATGAATGGGATGGACATTGATAATGTGAAAGACACAAAGAATACATAAAAAGAAGGAGTTAAATGAGAAAGCATATCTAAACAAGCTATGATGCAACTCAAGAATTTGTAGGCAACAAGACCAAGCAAAATGGGAATCTAGTAGATGGGAAGAAATAATAATCACAGCAGAAATGAATGAAACAGAAATAAAGAAAACTAAATGAAGTATCAATGGATGGAAGAAATGGTTGTTTGTGAAGTTTAGATCAGTAGATACTTTCCACAATTAATCTAAAAAAGAACAAAGAGACTACAATTACCAGAATCGAAGGCAAATAGGAAAATGTTACAACACACAATAAAATTAACAGGAAAGACTTCAAAAGCGTATACTCCATTAAGTTAGAAAATCCAAAAGAAATGAATGTATTTCTAGAGTTAGAGAAAGTTAATGTAAATTGCCTTTAATATGCTGAGGTAATGTCTCTTCCATTCTTCATCTCTTCAAGATTTATATCATATGTGGAACAATCTCTACATCACTGTGAGTAAACTAACATGATCATGGTGGATAATATTTTTTCTGTGTTCTTAGTTTCATTTAGGAAGTATTTTATTAAAAATTTTTTCATAAATACTCATAAGGAATCTTTATAATTTTTTGTTCATTCTTTATGTGGCATGGGTATTGGGATTAAAGTGGCATTGTAAAAAAATTAAAACACGTTCCTTCAGTTTCTATGCTTTAGAAAATCTGTAGAATATTAATATTAATTTTTATTTGATGGTCTTATAAAAATCTGCACTTAATCTATCCTTAGGATTATTTTCTTGTTGCTGATGTTCTTGTTTTGGTTTTGGTTTTGTTCTTGGTGGTAGTGAGGGTAGTTTTGGTTGTAAGATTTTTAATTTTTCTTTTATTTAACTAGAGTTTATGGGTCTCATTAGGCTATTTTCTTTTTTTTTTTGGTTTTTTCGAGACAAGATTTCTCTGTGTAGCTTTGCGCCTTTCCTGGAGCTCACTTGGTAGCCCAGGCTGGCCTCGAACTCACAGAGATCCGCCTGCCTCTGCCTCCCGAGTGCTGGGATTAAAGGCGTGCGCCACCACCGCCTGGCTCATTAGGCTATTTATTTAATCTGACTCAACTTTGGTAGGTGGAACATATGAAGTAATTCATCCTATTTTATGTCTTCAAGTTTGGTAGTGCACAGATTTTCATTTTTATTTTTAAAACAATAACTAAATTCCCTTTCCTCTCCACAAACTCTTTCTATAAGCCTCCTTATCCTTCTTATAACACTTTCCCCTCCCTTTCAAATTCCCAACCTCTTTTTTCAAAAGTCCAACTCTCAACTTGAGCAGAGCCCCTCTATTCAATCACAGTTCCCTCTGGGTGGCTGACCAGAGAGGAAACAGAAACCAAGGAAGAAAATGCCCACTCAACAAAGACAAACCCAGAAACTGGCATCTAGCACTATAGTTGCTCAAAATCCGGATGTCTAAATGTCAGTGTAAGAACACACTCAATAACAGCCAGGGCAACTTGCTGCCACCAGTGCCCAGCAATCCCACAGCAATCCCTGAATATTCTAACATAGCTGAAGCACAAGAAAATGATTTTAAAACCAACTTTATGAAGTTGATAGAAGTCCTTAAAGAGGAAAGGAATGAATCCCTTTAAAAAATGAGGGAAAAGACAATCAAAAATTAGAGGAAATCAATAAATCCCTTAAAAATGACAACAAAACCAAGTAAAAAATAAACCATTGAAGGAAAACTGGTCAAGATCTGAAACTGGAAATAGAGCAATAATGAAAACACAAGCTGAGGGAATTCTGAAAATGGAAAATCTAGATAAACAAACAGGAACTACAAACACAAGTATCACCAACAGAATACAATAGATGGAAGAGAGAATCTCAGGCATAGAGGACACAATAGAATAAATAGATATATTGGTTAAAGAAAATATCAAATCTACAAAATTTGTGAAAAAAATAAGGGACATCTGGGACATTATGACAAGACCAAATCTAAGAATAATAGAAATAGAAGAAAGAGATGATTCTCAGACCAAATCCCAGAAAGTATTTTCAACAAAATCATATAAAAAATGTTCCTAACTTAAGGAAGGACATACCTATAAAGTCACAAGAAGCTTACCAAACACCAAATAGATTTGACCACAAAAAAAGTGCCCTTGTAACATTGTGTGCCAGATCGTGACCCCAAGAGAGACCACCAAAGATGAGCATGCCGGAATGCAAAACAAAGTTAAATTCTGGATATTCAAAAGTAATACAAGCCTAGGCAGGGACTTCGTCCAATACATCCAACGCAGTGGAGGCTGGAGGAAGTGCCCACCTATCTTCAAGCTCAGTTTTTAACGGGAAAAATCACAAAGTTACATCATTTAGGGGTGCTAGTATGGGTACAATTCTGATTGGCTCGCTTTTAGGGGCTTTCTAGAAATCATGGCTTAATCTTACTTCTAAGGGGGTGGTTGCCCACCACCATTGCTCATTGGCTGCCCTCAGGTGGGGACATTTTTATGGTCAGTTACCCTGGAAACCAGGGAGAGGACATTCCATAGTCTGGCAGTCATTACCTCATGACTACCTTGTGACTCTGTACTTTTACACTTCCTGGTGTGTGGAATCTGGACCGACTTGTTTCAGTAATTATTGGCCTGTTCCTAGAAGGAGAAATCTTAGGCCTTAGTTTTTGGGTGAAAGCATTTTGGTCTTATTTCTAAGATGGCTCATTTTGGTCTCACAACATCATAATGAAAACCACATGATCATCTAACTAGATGATGGGCAATCCTTTGACAAACCTAGCACCTCTTTCATGATAAAAGTCTTGTTGAGATCAGGGATAAAAGGGACATACATAAACATAAGAAAGGCAAAGTATAACAAGCTGACAGACAAAGGAAATTAAATGGGGAGAAATTAAAGCAATTCTACTAAAATCAGGAACAAGATGAGGCTATCCATTCTCTCCATATTGATTTATCACAGTACATAATTGCCAGCTATAGTGATAGGAGGAGATCAAGGGGATACAAATAGAAAAAGGAAGAACTCAAAGTATCACTATTTCCAGATTCTATGGCAGTATACATAAAGTACCCAAAAATTTTACCAGGGATTTCCTACACCCTGATTAACACCTTCACAAAAGTGGCTGGATACAAAATTAACTAAGAAAAAGTCAGTAACCCTCCTATATAGAAATGGGCTGAGAAAGAATTTAGGATAAAATACCCTTCACAATAGCCACTAATAATATGTAATAATAACTCTTACCAAGCAAGTGAAAGACCTGTATGACAAGAAATTCAAGTCTTTGAAGAAAACAATTGAAAGAGATATCAATAGATGGAAAGATCTCCCATGCTCATGGATTGGGAGGATTAATATAGTAGAAATAGCCATCTTACAAAAAGCAATCTGTGGATTTGATGGTATTCCTATCAAAATTCCAACACAATTCTTTACGGACCTTGAAATAACAATATACTCAACTTCATATGAAAAAACCCAGGATATCTAAAATAATCCTATACAATGAAAGATCTTCCAGATGTATCACCATTCTTGATTTCAACTCAACTAGAGAGATATAGTAATAAAAACTTCATGATACTGGCATAAAAACAGACACGTTGATAAATGTAACCAAATACAAAACCCAAACATAAATCCACATAACTATGGACACCTGTTTTATTTTGTTTTGTTTTTAAATAAAGAAGCCAGAAGTGTACAATGAAAAAAGAAAGCATCTTCAACAAGTGGTGGTGGTCTAAGTTGATGTCAGCATACAGAAGAATGCATATAGATCCATATCTATCACCCTGTACAAAATTCAAGTCCAAGTGGATAAAAGACCTCAAACTTAACCAGATACACTGAACCTAACAGAAGCGAAATTGGGATATAGCCTTGAATACATTGGCACAGGATACAACTTC